>CM064489.1:35802365-35894865 GCA_032716605.1 Paralithodes platypus | reverse complement strand
AATTTAGCTTGCTGTCATAACAAACATATAAATGCTGGCTTGCTACCGCTCACCAGGAAAATATTGACACCTGGATGGGGGTAAATGTCTTAAACCAGTAGGCTGAATTGGGCCGAATGGATGCAAGCCAAAGAGATAGGGAGAGAAAGAGAAAAACAGCGAGGTGGACTCCCTTACCAACATATTTTGCTCCAAATGTTCAAAACCGCTTAGGAATCAAGATACTGCACCATATTTCACATCACCACACACTCATCACCACCAGATCCTGATCCTTGTCAATTCTTGCCCTCATGCACCTCTGTCCCCAGTCAGTCGACGCCCTTCCTCACAACCAGAACCGCCTTCATCTATATACTTCCTCACTCCATCCTTCCACCTCTCTTTCGGTCTACCTCTCCCTCTCTGTCCTTCCACCTCGTTCTCTTACACCTTCTTAGTCATGCTCTTGCTTCCCATACGTTCCATATTGCCGAACCATCTCAAGGTGTTCCTTTTCACACTTTCCAGCACATCTACCTCTACACCACACCTCCTTCTTACTTCCTCATTCGTCTGTCTATCCCTCCATGTAACTCCGCACGCACTTCTCAAGTAGGTCATTTCCACCCCTCTCACTCTTGGTCTGAGTCTCTTCTCAAACGTCCATGCTTCGCTTTCTTAAGTCAGTGACGGGATTACCACACTGTCATGCAAGGATTTCTTCACTTCCATAGTGACCACCCTATTTCTTGTTACTGTTCGTTCCTACAACCCTCTTCCCCTGTTGTACCCGTACCCGCATTTTTTCATCCATAGTCCCATCTTTACTCAACACACTGCCCAGATACTTAAAAGAGCTGACGATCTCCATAGCCTGATCGTTCAACTTCACCTCACACTGTGACTTCACCCCCTTCGAAGACCATAACCTTGCTCTTCCCCGCATTTACCTTCAAATTCAGTTTTTCGCACACTGTTCCAAACTCATTTACCAGACCCTGCAACTCCCATTCATTATCGCTCATCAAAACTGTATCATCCCCAAACAGCAGTATAGGCAGCTTCCACTCATTTCCCTCCCTTTTCAGCGATACACCAACATCCACTGCTCTTCCTAATATTTCTTTCATGGCTCCATCCGTATATACAGTAAACAACCACGGGGACATCACACACCCCTGTTTCAACCCAACACTCAGGTAAAAAAACTTGCTCTGCTCATTCTTCACACGTACTGCCGCCTTTGCACTCCCATACATGCTGTTCACTGCTTTCAGCAACTTGCCATCTACTCCGTATATTCTAAGTACTTTCCACATACCTTCTCTATCCACTCTGTCATAGGCCTTCTCCAAGTCCATAAAGGCAACATACACCTTTTGTTGCTTCTCCAGATATTTCTCCACAACACAATTCAGGGTAAAAATCTGATCTACACATCCTCTTCCCTTCATAAAAACCTCCCTGCTCGTCGCCTATCCTTTTCTCCATTTTCACTCTCACTCTCTCAATCACTACCCTACTGTACACCTTCTCTACTACGCTTAGACGACATATTCGTTGGTGGTTACCACACACTCCTCTTTCCCCTTTGCCCTTATATAAGGAGGCTATTATGCCAGTCTTCCAGTCATCGGGTACACTCCCCTTCTCCCATGCTAGTTTGCACATTTTCCATACCCATTCGATCACTATCTCACCACCATACCTCAACATTTCCCCACACGCTCCATCCGTTCCTGGTGCTTTCCGCAACTTCACTCTTTTCATGGCTTCCCACACTTCTGACCTCCTGATCCCCACCTCCTCCTCCACTACTTCTCTTCTTCCCCCTCCCATACCATATCCAACTATGTTTGCTGGCTCTTCATTCCTTACATTTAGTAACTCGTTCAGTTACATTTTATTTTATTTTTATTTTGTTTTCTATGTTAATGAGGGAGATAAAAGGCATAACTGCCTGCAGCGAGTGCCTCCCCCAGATTTCAAAGAGTGACAGGGCCGAAATCAAGGGATGTTCGAGCTAAAATGCCTGGACACACAGAGTTTGAAGCAATTTAAGTCATAGGAAGAGGGAAAGACTCATTCTGGGAGAGAGTTCCAGAGCTCAGCAGTTGAATAGAAGAAAGTCTGAGAATAACGTTTCACTCTTGGGTTGGAGAGTTGCACAGAGTAGGGGTGGGATTGTGTTGCAAGGTGGGTACTACGTACCCTACGTAGAGGAGGTGGTATACACTGGGAAAGCTCTGAGGAAAACTGATTATTGTAGTAGTGATAGAATAGCGAGAGAGATGCAACATTGCGGCGAAGAGAGAGAGAGATTGCAGTGAGTTGGTGAGTGGATGGGAGTTAATGATACGAAAGGCTTTCCTTTCTACTTTATCTAGGAGTGCGGTGTGAGAGGATCTTCCCCACATATGTGAACAATACTCAATACAAGGACGCACTGTGCCCCTGTACAGAGCAAGAAGCTGCGCAGGGGTAAAGAACCCCTTGAGGCGGTTGAGCACACCCAGCTTCTGGGAGGCTGACTTGGCGAGACTGGAAATATGGTCTTTCCAAGTGCAAGCAGATGAAAAAGAGACACCGAGAACATTGAGGGAAGATGAAGGGTTGAGTTTTGTATTGTATAAAGGATAGTCCTCTGGAGGTTCCTGACGGGTAGTAAGATGGCAAAATTGAGTTTTGGAAGCATTAAATGCAACAAGGTTTTCTCTACCCCAATTGGAAATAGTAGCTAGATCAGATGATAAGCATTTTATGGCTTCATTACGTTTACTTTTAAGGGATTGCTGGCTGGGGCGTTCTGGAAAACTAATTGAGTGGTGTAAAGTAGAGTCGTCTGCATATGGATGAATGGGACTGAATGTACAGTTGAGAAGATCATTTATGAAAATTAGAAAGAGAATAGGAGATAGGACAGAACCCTGAATAACACCGGAGTTGATAGGATGAGAAAATGAGCGATGGCTGTCCACAACCGCAGCTATGGAACGGCCGGAAAGGAAATTAGAGACAAAGGCACAGATGGGGGGACAGAAATCGAAGGAGGGCAGTTTGGAAATTAAAGATTTGTGCCAGACTCTATCGAAGGCTTTCGATATGTCTAGTGCAACAGAAAAAGTCTCACTGAAGTCCCGAAAGTTGGATGACCAAGAGTTAGTAAGATATGAAAGAAGATCACCAGTAGAGCGACCCTTAAGGAAGCCATACTGGCGATCTGAGAGCAGATTATGAGAAGAGAAATGCTTAAGAAATTTGGAAGCAAGAATAGTTTCAAAAACTTTAGAGATACAAGAGATGAGAGCAATTGGACGATAGTTGGAGGGTCGAGAGCGGTCACCCTTCTTTGAGACAGGTTGAATGAGAGCAAACTTCCAGCAAGAAGGAAAGACGTTAGAGGAGAGACAGAGACGAAAGAGTTTGCCTAGGCAGGGGGTCAGCACGGAAGCACAGTTTTTAAGTACAACAGGAGGAACACCGTCCGGACTGTATGCCTTCTTAGTATTAAGCCCAGAAAGGGTAGAAAGTACAACTTTAGAAGAGATTAGGATATTAGGCATAAGTAGGAGATAGGGGGGTGGAGAGGGAGGAATAGCACCGGAATCATCCAAGGTAGAGTTTCTGGCAAAAGTTTGGGCAAAGAGTTCAGCTTTGTCAGAGAAAGAAGTGATGGTTGTACCATCAAAGTGGAAAAGGGGAGGGAAAGATGAGGAATAAAAGTTGTTGGAGAGGTTTTTGGCTAGATGCCAGAAATCTTGGGAAGAGCTAGAGTTGGATAGTTCAGTGCATTTATTATTGATGAAAGAGTGCTTGGCAAGTCGAAAAACAGATTTGGCTTGATTCTGGGCAGAAACATACCAAGAATGAGATTCTTGAGTTTTAAGGCGTCGGTACCGTTTGAATGCTTCCTCCTTGTTGCGGACAGCAGTAGAACAAGTGTGAGTAAACCAAGATTTTTTTGCATTAGACTGAGAGAAAGAAAATGGAATGTTCGCTTTCATGCCCGAGAGGATTACCTCGGTAATGCGTTCAATACTCTCCAAGGGTCCTCGGCCACGGAAGCAGAAGTCATTCCATGGGAAATCAAAGAAGTACTGCCGGAGAGCCTCCCAGTCGGCAGTGCCAAAGTGCCACAAGCGGCGCCGGCTGGGAGGATTGGATGGCCGTACTGAAGAGATAGGACAGGTGACGGAGACAAGTTTATGGTCGCAGGAGCCCAAAGGAGAGAAAAGATTGACAGTATAAGAAGAAGGGTTAGAAGTCAGAAATAAGTCAAGAATGTTGGGCCGATCTCCGAAGCGATCCGGGATACGGGTGGGTTGCTGGACCAGCTGCTCTAGGTCATGTCGTTATATTTCATAGTATTCATTCTAACACCTTAGAAGACCCCCTCTGGCAATCAAAGTGGTTAAATCAATCTCAATTATTTTCTTTAACCTCTACAATTCCTTTTAAACTAAATAATATCGTGTACTAATAACGACAATAAAGTGAGCGATACCTTATGGTGTAATGAAAATGGCATCTCCTTGTAAGCTAGGGGCCTCCGGGGTAAGGACTTGTCCAAACTTGGAACAACCAAAAAATACCATACACTACTTCGTTAAAACTAAGCATAACTTTCCTTATTATTTTGGCGTATACGTGCGTGTATACGCTGTTATAAACTATGGGTCTGAAGGCATGAAAAAGGGAGATTAAAGTGTCCATAGTATTATACCCATATAAAGGTATATTGGCACTAATATACCCATTGGATATAATATAATGTCAAGTAATAATATAATATTAAGTACTAATAATAATAAGTAATGTCAAGCCCGGGCAACTTGACCTAGCGATCGGTGACAAACACCTAACAAAAAAAAAAAAAAAAAAAAAAAAAAAAAAAATATATATATATATAATAATATATATATATATATATATATATATAGCCTCCGATAGTGCAGTTGGGATATTGTACATGCTAAGATTGGTATGAAGGATTCGAAACTGCATAATAAATCGTAGGCTTGTGCAACATTCTTTAACTGTCTTCGTGGTGCAATGCATAAGTGTGTTGATTTTCGGTGTGAGCGTCCTGGGTTCGAATCCCCGGACTGCCACATGTGTTTGTTAATTTCATTAATCGAGTTTAGGAGTAAAGTTGGTTAGTGGAGAGAAGATAATCATTAATTCTGGTTCAGCAGTAGTTTATCGAGAGGCCTTCCCTAGGGTTAAGTGCCCCATTAACCCCTTCAGACTCATATGACGCAGAGGTTGGCAGATTAGCAATAAGAAATAGAGTTATCTCACTCTTATAATTACCTCTCCAAAATTAGTTTTCTGCCCACAGCTAACTCAAAGACAACTGCAGAGGTTGAAGTGACTAAACTAAAGGTTTGTAAATACCCCTGATGGTAATAAAGGCTTTAAAGTATCCCTAATAGGCTCAACATGGCGGCATATGTCGGAGATGGTTAATTACTATTTCCATTCACATACTGTATATGTATAGCCTCCGATAGTGCAGTTGGGATATTGTACATGCTAAGATTGGTATGCAGGATTCGAAACTGCATAATAAATCGTAGGCTTGTGCAACATTCTTTAACTGTCTTCGTGGTGCAATGCATAAGTGTGTTGATTTTCGGTGTGAGCGTCCTGGTTTCGAATCCCCGGACTGCCACATGTGTTTGTTAATTTCATTAATCGAGTTTACGAGTAAAGTTGGTTAGTGGAGAGAAGATAATCATTAATTCTGGTTCAGTAGTAGTTTATCGAGAGGCCTTCCCTAGGGTTAAGTGCCCCATTAATTACCATTTCCATTCACGTACTGTATATGCATAGCCTCCGATAGAGCAGTTGGGCTATTGTACATGCTAAGATTGGTATGCAGGATTCGAAACTGCATAATAAATCGTAGGCTTATGCAACATTCTTTAACTGTCTTCGTGGTGCAATGTATAAGTGTGTTGATTTTCGGTGTGAGCGTCCTTGGTTCGAATCCCCGGACTGCCACATGTGTTTGTTAATTTCATTAATCGAGTTTAGGAGTAAAGTTGGTTAGTGGAGAGAACATAATATATATATATATAAGCTCCCCCCGAGTATGTTTACTGCGGTTCCATGTCAGTTGAACCAGTGCCACTTCTACCAGTGCCACTTTAACCAGTGCTAACTCAACGAGTGGCCACTTCAACCAGTGACCATTTCAACCAGTGACCATTTTAACCAGTAACCTAACCTAACCTAACCTAACCTAACTAACCTAACCTAACCTAACCTACTGGTTAAAATGGTCACTGGTTGAAATGGTCACTGGTTGAAGTTGCCACTGGTTGAGTTAGCACTGGTTAAAGTGGCACTGGTTGAAGTGGCACTGGTTCAACTGACCTGTCACCGTTTACTGCCAGTGCTTGATGCAGCAGGCTATTCGAGGAGGCAGCTCTCACACCCCGCGAAGTATGGCTGATCAGGCACCGACTTGAGATGGTTGTCCAAGGCTTTCTTGAATACTTCAATTGGCACGTCCATCAGGTTTCTCACGTTCTCTGGCATTTTGTTGAAGAGGCTCGGTCCCCTGTTTGTCAACCAGGAGTCCCTCAGTGTGCCCAGAGCTCCCCTACACTTTTGGGGTGGGATGTTACAATACCTACCCCCTCTGTCACTCCAGTTCCATGATATTGTGGTGTGAAGGTTTGGCACTAGACCCTCGATAACTTTCCATGTGTAAATTATCAAGTATCTCTCTCTTCTTCACTCCAGTGAATATAAGTTAAGAGCCTTCAGCCGATCCCAGTAATGAAGATGTTTTACCGAGCTGATGTGGGACGTGAAACTTCTTTGAACAATCTCTATTTCAGATATTTCCCCGGCTTTGTGTGGAGATGTTAGAACACTGCAATACTCCAGTCGTGGGATCACCAGCGATTTGAAAAGTGTTATCATTGGACGTTCTTCTCGTGTCTTGAAAGTGCGCAGTATCCAACCTACAAGTTTCCTCGCCGCTACTGACTTATATATACCGTATATATATATATATATATATATATATATATATATATATATATATATATATATATGTACTGTATATATATATATAAAGCTAAATCACTATGTGTATACTCAATTTTTGTATACACTTTTTCTTATACCCTTGATATTTTTGCTGTGTACTATATGCCTGAGGGAAGATCTTAAGGGGAGATGTGTCGTTTTTCTGGCCCCCCCTTCTTCCTCATGTTTAGCCTCATTAGTTTTCAGATTATAAGACGTTCAGCCAATTAGTTTGCCAATTCTAATATCTATCACACCATTTCGTTGTAAATTTTAAGACCTTTCGTGCAATTTAGGTGTCAATTTTTTCCTTGTCGAGCGATAGCGAGCCTGTAATTTTAAGAGGAACCGGCCTGCGGCCGGGATTTTTTTTTTTACCGAAAAATGTACAAATTTATCTTGAAGGGGGTGTACGGGGTGTTTTGTTAAGCTTGGTGGAGGTCTAGCGAGGAAAGTAAAGGATAAATTAATATATAAGTCAACATACCAAAAAATTAGCCACTCTCCCCTTATCCCTTTCAATCAGTTGACGACTCTGTATGTGTAATATTAGTTACCACCAGACGATAACATTCATGGTTAGATCGATCGGTACGGTAATCAGGAAAGGACTAAGGCTATCTCAATAAATGAAGTAAAACACGTTAGCATGCTAAGCGTTTATAATATATATTTATGTAATAATCAGTTTCCTTTTAGTATAATAGAGGTTTCCAAATGGGGTGGCTTCATTCGCCTTTCCTATCTAGCTCAGAAATAAATTAGTCTACCAGCTAAGTTATCCTTTCTTTCTCACTAGACTGTGGCGAGACGGTAACTATACCTTATGTCTCCCATTCATTATACTGTATATTCTATCTCCTATTAACTTTGGCTGAGGATGGGACGGGTCAAATATCTTAGATTCCCTCATATCCAATATATCTTAGATTCCCTCATATCCAATATATCTTAGATTCCCTCATATCCAATATTTATCTACTTAAGCTCTGCGGTGAATATATTTCCGAGTTCACTAATAACTATCTATGTATCTATAGCCTGACGCCGTGATCCCCTGGCCACGAACGAACCGGCCCCATGCACCTCTGTCCCCAGTCAGTCGACGCCCCTCCTCCCAACCAGCACAGCCTTCATTCATATACTTCCTCACTCCATCCTTCCACCTCTCCTTCGGTGCACCTCTCCCTCTCTGTCCTTCCACCTCGCTCTCGTACACCCTCTTAGTCATTCTCTCGCTTTCCATACGTTCCATATGGCCGAACCATCTCAAGTTGTTCCTTTTCACACTTTCCAGCACATCTACCTCCACACTACACCTACTTCTTACTTCCTCATTCGTCTGTCTATCCCTCCATGTAATTCTGCACGCACTTCTCAAGTAACTCATTTCCACCGCTCTCACTCTTGGTCTGAGTCTCTTCCGTCCATGCTTCGCTTCCGTAAGTTAGTGTCGGGATTACCACACTGTCATGCAAGGACTTCTTCACTTCCATACTGACCACCCTATTTCTTGTTACTGCTTTCAACGTTCCTACAACCCTCTTCCCCTGTTGCACCCTCTCCCGCACTTCTTCATCCATAGTCCCATCTCTACTCAACACACTGCCCAGATACTTAAAAGAGCCGATCTCCATAGCCTGACCGTTCAACTTCACCTCAAACTCTGTGACTTCACCCCTTTCGAAGACCATAATTCAAATTCCGTTTAATAACTAATACCAGTTTATTTCATCAGTTGTTTGTCTTTATCTTTGCAATGGGCTCACCTAATATTGGCAACATCAATTATAATTTAGCACATAGTTGGGTCAATTAATTGATCTCATTTTACAAGCAGTTTCAGGGCCAATAGGTCTCCTTAATAAAAACAGTTTCCGGCTCCTGTAAGTCTGGACACCGGTAACATTCTTGTTCTTTTTCTTCTTGAATCATGCTGGCCTCGATGCTTGCACCAGTCTTCTTTATTCTTCTTCTTACTCTGGATGTATTTCTTCTTTCACCAACCCTCCCACTCCATATAGCTTCTGCAAAATCTGATGCAGGCGGGCAATGTGGGAGCAGGGTCTTGGATATTGCAGGTGTTTCTGAGTGTATGGTGACTGGGCTATTCTGTTCTTCAGGTCTTGCAATTGTAGCTGCTTGTCTTCCTTCTCGTATATCTTTGGGTTTCCATTAATCCCTGATATGGGTGCAGGGATAGAGCAGGACGGAGGCAAATGCCCTGAGAAGTGGTCTGACCCGGCCAATGTCGTCTGATGTTTTACGGTTGTCCAGCTCCTCCTCCTTAATTACCTGGCCGTCGCGCCAGCAAGTGCGCTGATTGGCTGAGCGGCGGGCTGGGATATTGTCTCTGAAGCGGCTTCTTTGATCAATTTCTTCACATTCATTTTGATTCCTCTCATTGTAGTAGTATCCCGGTAATGGTTTTCCCTCATTTTCTCATGGCTTATGGGAGTAGGAGGCTTGCACAGAGGGAATACACTGGTTGTTCAAAGGATTACAAAGGAGTACAAAGGAAATCAAGCAACAACAGATCTAGTGACCCTTCTAGGTTGCTTGTCCTCCAAAACACTGAGGATCAAGTGTCCAAACAGTGGTTTAGAGTTGGTAAGGGAACATTGGAAAGGGAATTACTGCCCTGGAACTAATGTCCGTGGCAGGATTAGGAAGTTAGTAGGGGACAGATGGGTTAGTAACTAAGGGGGGGATAAAATAAAGTTATTCATTTACAAACGCAGTCAGTCGCGGGTTTGATGCGAGATATTTGTCTAGGCGGAGTTTAAATGAATCAACGGTGATGCAGTCTATAACGTCTCGGGGAAGCCCATTCCACAAGTTGACAACTCGATTGAAGAAGAAATTCTTAGATTCGTGTGAGTTAAAATATTTACCAATAATTTTGCAACCGTTTCCCCGCGTGTAATTAGATTGGTCGATAGTGAAGTACTTACTACAGTTCATATTGTCGATGCCTTTGATGATTTTGAACACTTGAATTAAGTCACCTCTTAATCTGCGCTGGGTTAAAGGAAATAGATTTAATTCTCTAAGACGCTCGCTCTCGTATGGTTTGTTCTTTAGGCTAGGTATCATTTTGGTAACTCTACGTTGAACTCGTTCTAGCTTGTTTATATCTTTTTGGTAATAAGGGCACCAGGATTGAACGCAGGATTCCAGAAGAGGGCGGACTAAGGAATTGTAAAGGGTTAGGATAACTTCTTTGGATTTATGCTCAAATGACCTGCCTATAAAGCCAATTATTTTGTTTGCCTTCTTAACAACTTCTGAACATTGTTGACTCGGTTTTAGGTTACTCGATATTGTTACTCCCAGATCGGTTTCTCTGTTTACATTTTTAAGCTGAGTGCCATTCAATAGTTTGCTTTCTCATTTAGGTATCCGATATGTAGTACTTTACATTTATCCGCATTGAAACTCATTTGCCAAATTTGGGCCCAACATGACAATTTATCTAGATTGTGTTGCATATCGTCAACTTGTTCTTTTGAGAGTACGCTATTTGCAATTTTTGTATCGTCAGCAAATTTTGAGATTGTACAGGTGAGACCCTCATCTATGTCGTTGATGTAAATTAGAAAGAGAATTGGTCCTAGTACCGATCCCTGGGGTACCCCGCTACTTACATTGGTCCATTTAGATGCCTTACCGTTTATGACTACTCTTTGCTTTCTGTCGCTGAGCCAATTTTCTATCCATTTCAACACACCGTCTTGTATTCCATGCGCTTTTAGTTTTAGCAGTAAATGTTTGTGGGGAACTTTGTCAAAGGCCTTTTGAAAATCAAGGTATATAATATCTACAGCTTTACTCTCATCGTAGAGGTTGAGGATATCGTGGAAGAAGTCTAAGAGGTTTGTTAAACAGGAACGTTTTTTACGAAAGCCGTGTTGAGTATCTTTAAGTATGTTATTTTCCTCTAAGTGATTTACGAGTCTGTCTCGTATGACCGTTTCTAGCATTTTACATACAACTGAGGTTAAGCTAATTGGACGATAGTTACTGGGTAGGGATTTGCTGCCTTTTTTGAATATCGGTGTTACGTTGGCTAGCTTCCACTGATCGGGCATAGTTCCAGACTGCAAGGATTTATTGAATAGTAATGTCAGTGGTTTGGAGAGCTCATCCTTAGCTTCCTTTAGAACTCTAGGCGAGATTGTATCAGGTCCAGGCGTTTTATTTACCTTGAGTTTATCTAAACAATTCAATACTTCTCTCTCTGTAATGGTGATATTGCTTAGAACATCTGAATTATCAATCTGAATCGGCGATGGTGTAGGGATATCACTGAGGTCTTCTGTTGTAAAAACTGATGCAAAGAAAGTATTGAGGGCATTACTCATTTGTACTTCGTCTTTGGTGTATTCTCCATTTTCATCGACTAACGGTCCAACAGTTGAAGTAACTACTTTTTTCTTTCTGATATAACTATAGAATTCGGGTTTGTTTTACTTTGATTCGCAATATGTAACTCTAAGGTCTTTTTACTTTGCTTAATTAACTTTTTGGCTTTGCGTCGTAGCTCTACAAATTTCAGCCGTTCTTCGTCATTTTGTGAGGATTTTAATCTATCATTAGCAAATTTTTTAGCAAGCAGGCAGTTTGAAATATCTTTATTCCACCATTTGGGCTTATTATTATGGCCTGGACGCCGTATTTTCGATGGTATGCAGTCTTGCACTGCTTTTAGGTAAGTGGCTTCGAATAACTTCCAAGATGTATTTATGTCGTTATTGTGAATTAAAAAGCTCCAGTCAGTTTCTTTAAACATAGCTCTAAGTTTATGGAAGTTTGCTTTCTTGAAATTAGGGACTTTTTCGATGCTACTATTTGGTTCGTTACTAGTAAACTTTAAAGTGAAAGTTATCGTACGATGGTCGCTGTTACTGAATTCATCACCAACATTCAAATTCTCTATTAATTCTTCTTTTGTTGCAAGTAGAATGTCAAGAACGTTATTACCACGGGTTGGCGTTCGAACAAATTGATAAAGCGAACTCTCTTGCAAGTTCGTATACAAGTCATGTCCGGAGCGTGAAGTAAGAGTATCCCCCCACTTGGTCACAGGTAAATTAAAGTCGCCAAAAATTACGGTATCTTGTGTTACATCTGCAATTTGTTCGTATATTTCTCGGTCAGTTTGCACTGATTGAGCTGGAGGTCTGTATATTAATGCAAGTATTATTTTTGTACCTTTATTATTCTTTATTAGCACAAAAGATGCGTCGACGTTCACAATTTGAGGTTTTGACAAGACGGTAGGGTTAAGACTTTCTTTGATATAAAGTAAAACGCCACCTCCATTTCGATTTATTCGGCTTTTCTCAAACATTACATAACCGGGAAGTGAATACTCTGCTAAAAAGTCTCTATCTTCTGTATTGAGCCAAGATTCTGTTATGCCAATCACATCATAATTTTCTGTAAACACTAGCTCCTCTAAATCTGAAAATTTATTGCGTATGCTACGAGCGTTTGCATAGAAAACCTTTAAATTTGTTATTTTAGAACTCACGGAACGCTCTTTAATAATATTTTTGGTTCTTGTCGGATCTACATTTATGTTCATGGCTGTCCTCGGTCCTCGCTGTCTTCGGTCCTTATCGCTGGTGGTCCTCGGTTGCCTCTGTTTTTTTTTGGCGTTGGATGATTTATGTCACTGCTGCTTCTTCTCGGATGGCGTTTTTTGATCCATGGCTGCGGACTGCTTCGTGTAGGAGACGACCCATGCGTGCTGAACCCACAGGGTTTAGATGAGTGTCATCCTTGCGGAACAGAGTAGGCTGGTTGTAGAAGTTGTCCCAGAGGTTGATGAATTCAACTTCTTCCCTCAGACACAAATATTTTAGTCGGCTATTTGTGCTGAAGGCACAAATGTTGATGGTAAACGAGGTGTTGGCAAGTGGTGAAGATATATGAGGTATAGCTGACCAATATGTGCACAAGTAGGAGGTTTGAGGCAGCTGGCAGAACACATCTCCTCTCATGGGTAATGATGCCCTCTGATTGACTGAGAATTTTGCAAGGACGCACTATCTGCCCGCTTGATTTTGCTGTCCATATCTCGTCACTGATTGGCTGGGAGGTTTGGTTCCACAACCATCATTATCATCATAATAATAATATTAATCAATCTATCTATTGCCGGACGCCGTGCTCCCCGAAGGGATGGCCACGAACGAAAAGGCCCCATGCACCTCTGTCCCCAGTCAGTCGTCGCCCCTCCTCCCATCCAGCACCGCCTTCACTCATATACTTTTTCACTCCATCCTTCCAGCTCTCATTCAGTTTACATCTCCCTCTCTGTCCTTCCACCTCACTCTTGTACATTCTTTTAGTAATTCTCTCGCTTCCCATACGTTCCACATGGCAGAACCATCTCAAGGTGTTCCTTTTCACACTTTCCAACACATCTATATCCCCACCACACCTCTCTCGTACTTCCTCATTTGTCTGTTTATCCCTCCATGTAACTCCGCACGCACTTCTCAAGTAACTTATTTCCACCCCTCTCACTCTTGGTTTGAGTCTCTTCACCAACGTCCATGCTTCACTCCCGTAAGTCAATGTCGGGATTACCACACTGTCATGCAAGGACTTCTTTACTTCCATGCTGACCACTCTATTTCTTGTTACTGCTTTCAGCATTCCTACAACCCTCTTCCCCTGTTGCACCCTCTCCCGCACTTCTTCATCCATACTCCCATCTTTACTCAACACACTGCCTAGATACTTGAATCTTTCTATCTATCTATCTATTGCCGGATGCCTTACTCCCCTTACGAGGGTGGCCATACACAGATACTTGAATGAGCTGACATTTTCCATAGCCTGACCGTTCAACTTCACCTCACACTCTGTGGCTGCACCCCTTTCAAAGACCATAACCTTGCTCTTTCCCGCATTTACCCTCAGATTCCGTTTTTCACACACTGTTCCAAACATATTTACCAGCCTCTGCAACTCCCTTCACTATCGCTCATCAGAACTGTATCATCAGCAAACAGCAGTACAGGCAACTTCCATTTGTTTCTTTCCCTTATCAGAGGTACACTGCTCTTCTCCACTGCTCTTTCCTTTCATGACTCCATCCATATATATATATATTGAACAACCATACTTTCATTCTCACCCGCACAATCCTTGCACCCACAGGCCCATAGTCTCTTACACACTCCTTCCATTAAATTTTGTTACTTACAAACAAACATCCACCTTCTTTCGCTCCCTCACTCGCTCCAACACACACACCCATTCCACACTCCCACTCTCTCACACATATACCCCTCAATTTGGTCTCAGTCATTCCGCATGGCAGCCTGGCATTCACTAACACTTCCAGGACATCTCTCTCTTTTGTTTCATCATTTAAGCCTCTTACATTCCAAGTCGCAATCTTTAGACTGTCCATGGTAGGTATGAGTTCGTCAACATTAAGTCCATCCAGATCCGAGGCTGTTCGTTCGTTCATCGTTGCAGTGTGTATTTTTCAAGGGTGGTGGGTCGCAAGCCCCCCGACCCAACCTCTTTAGTCACCTTTAACGACATGCAGGAGGCAAGTGGGGCATATTCTATTCCCTTACCCCCAAGGGGGGTATAATAATAATAATAATAATAATAATAATATTGATAATATATAATAATATTGATAATAACAAGTAATAATCCCGGTTGTAATAACAAAAAACCCAACCACAATGCCAAAAACAATCAAAGCAACAAAACAAATTAAACATGAAAGCAAACGTGAAAATTAGACACACAAGGAATAACCTAATACACACAGAGAGAAGGATGAGAAATGGCCAACTAAATTAAGTTAGAACAAGGGGAACAAAAGGGCCAAGAAAAAAATAGAAGAAATGCAATAGAAATACAAGATAAAAGAGAGTTACATAGATACACAGACTGCACAGACCTTGCAGCCTCTGCTAGACAGTCCGGACTTAATTCTAACATGGAATTTGCTACAAAGTAGAGGGCAAAGATAGCAAAGCGGAAGGCTCTCTTTCCACCCACTCTTAGCCTAGAGCGGCACGAAGTTAAGGAAACAAGACCCCCAGCAGAATGAGCAAATTGCTACTGTGAAATTCATAGTAAAGAACGAAGTTGAGAAATATTGCATACTACTGACGCTTTACTTAATAATAATAATACTGTATATATATATATATATATATATATATATATATATATATATATATATATGAACAGTAGGACGAGGGTTATGAAAATCATCTTGGGAGGTTCTATTTTAAACCATTTAAGTCTATATAACTTCGGTGACTTTTGTTGTTTCGTTTTGTACATAATTATAGAAATCGCTTACTTGCTCCGTTGATACAATTTCATTTGGTAGTTGTTCCCCTTATTTGTCTGTGAATCCTAGTGAACTCGGAATTTTGCCCATCATTATATTATTTCCTACGTGTTTGTAAATATTGTGTTCACTTCTGTTTTTAGACCTGATGATGGACGCACAGAGTCCGATACGTTGAATTGAATAAAAACACCTCCCAAGATGTTTTTCATAACCCTGGTCCTACTGTTCCTATGTAGACTGCGCTTTCCATCCATCGCAAATACAGTATATATATATATATATACTGTATATACACCGGCATATATATATATATATATATATATCAATATACATATTATATATATATATATATATATATATATATATATATATATATATATATATGTTAGTAAAGCCAGGTAATACATTTTCTTTAATACATACGAGGTTGAAAGAAATGGCAATTTCTGCGTTGGAAATTTTATTATTCAAAGTTTCCAGGTCTCTGATGAGTTTTCGCTGGGTGGCAGGAAGTAGATGAATGAGATTAGCAAAATTCATGGTGGTACAGGGTTACATTAATGTACATGATGATACAGGATATACGACGCGTTTCACTGGACAACCAGCATTATCAAGTAAGGATAGAATGATATAAACTGGAACTGGTGGGGGGATAGACAGGTTGGGGAGGTGAGAGGTCTCTAAGGATTAGAGAGAAGTAAAGATGGAAATGAAGAGCAAAGTTGAAGAGTAAAAGGTGGAGGGCCGTCCTCCTTGCAATTCTTTGGTGATTCTTGGATGTGATAAGTAAGAGTAGTCGACGAGTATCAGTGCATCTTGTGGAGTGCTAGGTGGTGCTGGTGGTGTGGAAAGGCCGTTGATGTTGGTGAAGGTGGGAGATGGTGTTGTTTATGAAGCGGATGGTGAAGCTGAAGATTCTTGGTGGATTTCTAGTTATTTATTAAGTTTTTTTTTCATATGATTCTTAACCTTCGATACGCGTGCTCTGCCCTCCGGTGTTAGTCTCGACTCATGAAGCCAGGTAGAGGGGTATTTTTGTTTAATTTCAGCTAGAGTACAAGTTTCAAGGTCTTCTGCAAAACTTATAAATTGTTCATCTGTCACAAAAGCAAAGTTTGGGTCATAATCTGGCTGCTTCTCCCTCACAACTTGTGGTGTTAGAACAGGAAGGAGAGGAGTTGTCATGATGGTCGGTTCTGGTGATGAGGTGGTAGACTGGATCGGAGTAGAGGAGGTCTTGTCTTCTTCTTGTTCTTCAGCATCCAATAGCTCGACATCCACCTCTTCTTCTTCCTCGGAGTCTTCTTCATCCGATTGCTGTGTCTCCAATTGATGGCAGGTCGACTCCGGTGTTGGTGATGATGGTGTTGATTTCTCCTTAATTGAAGTTGAAGCTGAAGCTGAAGCTGCTGATGTTGTGGAAGAGTGCCCCTTTTGGCTTCTGTATAGACTGAGAGGTCTTGGCAGAAGCAGTTGTTGTTTTGGAGCACTCCTCGGCTTCTTTGGTGGAGCTGGGTCTTCTTGGGTCTTGGTGGGCTTCTTCCTCTTTGGTGACTTCCTCTTGGTGGTTGTTGGAGTTGCAGAGAAAGCCTCCTGAGGAATGATGATTGTAGGCAGGTTGTTGTACTGCAGCAGATAGGGGATCAGCTGGCAAATTCTAAGCTCATCCGAACCAGCGATGGCTATAGCTGATTGAATGCAGGCATAGATCTTTGCCCTTAGAACTGCTTCCCCTTCTGCTGCAGTTGTTGTTGTCGCCTTTGGTGGATGATTCCGGAGGGAGAATGAGGAGCCCTTGACTGGGGCTCCTTCAGGGCCTTTGATGTTAATGGCTTCAGGTCCCTTCCTCCCGGAATAGATGTTGAATTCCACTGATTCGCCATTCTCCAACGAGGCCTTCTTGCTGCTTTTGTTGTTGTTGTTGATATTGGAATGGTGACAAAATATATCCTCATTGTTGGTTGTGGTAATGAAGCCATAGCCTGCTTTAAAATTGTACCATTTAACTTTACCACTGGTTGTGGTATTGCTGGTGGCCATGATGGTTTTGGTGGTAAGGGATAGGTGGAGAGTTGTAGCCAATCAGGAGAGAGCCCTCAGTCCGTGGTCAGGTAAACAGGAAGGGTATATATAGAGGGTGGATGATCAGAGGAGGCGAAAATCAGTGGGCAAAAGTCTGCTATTGGTGGAGGGGTATTCTAGGAATGCAAAAGAGAGGACCGCGTCACGCATGCGTACTGGATGCGGGAAGGTGGTGGTCGGTTGGCGGGTATGGTACCCATAAAAAGTTCCCAAAAAGAACTCCTAGGGGGCTGCCCATCGCCACACCGTCTATCTGCTTGTACATGTTGCCCCGGGGGCAACGTGCCAGTGGATAGGACCATTGACATGATTCTACGTAGAATTTACCATTGCCCTGATACACCAACACTGGACATCCCGGAGAAGGCCCTGAAAACACTGCTGGAGCTATGTACCAAGGAGGCCCCCTTCCTTTGCCCCCGGGGCAACATGTACAAGCAGATAGACGGTGTGGCGATGGGCAGCCCCCTAGGAGTTCTTTTTGCGAACTTTTTTTATGGGTACCATCGAGGGAGAGCTCCTAGCTGCCCAACGACCCGCCGTCTACTGTAGATACGTGGATGGCATCTTCGTGCAAATCAAGGACCTCCACGAACTACAGGAACTCCGGACTTAACTTCACCTTTGAAAAATCAAACAATGGAAAACTCCCCTTCCTCGACATTCTCGTAACTCTGAACGACCATGGGTTCAAAACCACCGTCTACACTAAACCAACTAACACAGGTCAATGCCTCAAAGGCGATAGTGAATGCCCCGCCGTTATCTTCTATCCTCCATCTCCGCTTAAGTAAGGATAGCCCTCACGCACTGCTCTACCTGGGCCGACACCCACCAGGAACTAGAAAGACTATCCCAAGTTTTAGTGGATAACGGATACTCCAACTCCGACATCTCCAGCACCATCAACCACCATCTTGAAAAATGGTACACCCAAAGCCCTCCCAACATTGACCCCCCCAATGAAATTAAGATCTTCTACCGCAATTTTATGTCCTCTGAACACAAAAATGACGAGGCCGTCTTAACCCTCTCCGACATATGACGCGATTTTGAGCCTATTGGGGATACTTTAAAACCTTTGTTACCATCAGGGGTATTTAGAAACCTTTAGTTTAGTTACTTCAACCTCTGCAGTTGTCTTTGAGTTAGCTGTGGGCAGAAAACTAATTTTGGAGAGGTAATTTTAAGAGTGAGAGAACTCTATTTCTTATTGCTAATCTGGCAACCTCTGCGTCATAAATGCGTGATAGGGTTAAAAGAAATAATCTCCAAGCATGAACACCCAACCAACCCGGAAAACAAAATCAAATTAATAATTTATTACAAATCCCCCAAGACCTCCAACCTCGTTCTCCGCAACAAACCTGCTTCCACCAAGATAAAGAGCCCGATGACCGACGATCACGTCATTTACCAACATACCTGTAATTATGAGGACTGTGGACCTCATTCCTATATTGGCATGACGCAGACTCGTCTTTCACGTCAGTTAACTCTTCACCTTGAGAAAGCAAACTATTCGATGAATGGCACTCAGCTTAAGAATGTAAACAGAGAAACCGATCTGGGAGTAACAATATCGAGTAACCTAAAACCGAGTCAACAATGTTCAGAAGCTGTTAAGAAGGCAAACAAAATAATTGGCTTTATAGGCAGGTCATTTGAGCATAAATCCAAAGAAGTTATCCTAACCCTTTACAATTCATTAGTCCACCCTCTTCTGGAATACTGCGTTCAATCCTGGTGCCCTTATTACCAAAAGATATAAACAAGCTAGAACGAGTTCAACGTAGAGTTACCAAAATTATACCTAGCCTAAAGAACAAACCATACGAAGAGCGTCTTAGAGAATTAAATCTATTTCCTTTAACCCAGCGCAGATTAAGAGGTGACTTAATTCAAGTGTTCAAAATCATCAAAGGCATCGACAATATGAACTGTAGTAAGTACTTCACTATCGACCAATCTAATTACACGCGGGGAAACAGTTGCAAAATTATTGGTAAATCTTTTAACTCACACGAATCTAAGAATTTCCTCTTCAATCGAGTTGTCAACTTGTGGAATGGGCTTCCCCGAGACGTTATAGACTGCAGCACCGTTGATTCATTTAAACTCCGCCTAGACAAATATCTCGCATCAAACCCGCGACTGACTGCGTTTGTAAATGAATAACTTTATATTATCCCCCCCTCAGTTACTAACCCATCTGTCCCCTACTAACTTCTTAATCCTGTCACGGACATTAGTTCCACGGCAGTAGTTCCTTTTCCAATGTTCCCTTACCCACTCTAAACCACTGTTTGGACACTTGATCCTCAGTGTTTTGGAGGACAAGCAGCCTAGAAGGGTCACTAGATCTGTTGTTGCTTGATTTCCTTTGTACTCCTTTGTACCTTCAGGCTGGAGCCATCAAAGACCACTATCTCACCCCTAACCACCCCCACCTCACACGCAACGAGTTAGAGAAACACACCACCATACTCGATAAAGAAAGTGACCCAAGGAGATTACCTATACTCGAAGCGTTATATATCCAAGCCTTACATCCTAACATCAACAACCAAACTCTGGACCTTCAGATCCTTCCTTCTACCAAAAGGCACTACCCTACAGGACCTAACGCCCCCCCTCGCCCCCCGGTGCCCTTGACGCAGCCCCCGCGCCACCTCCATCAGCTTCGTCTTCTGCCGGCACCACATGTACTACGCAACTTAGGTCACGCCCCTCGACACGCAGCCAATCATCTTCGACCCCGCCAACCGACCACCACCTTCCCGCATCCAGTGCGCATGCGTGACGCGGTCCTCGCTTTTGCATTCCTAGAATACCCCTCCACCAATAGCAGACTTTTGCCCCCTGATTTTCGCCTCCTCTGATCCTCCACCCTCTATATATTATACCCTTCCTGTTTACCTTTTATATCATTCTATCCTTACTTGATAATGCTGGTTGTCCAGTGAAACGCGTCGTATATCCTGTATCATCATGTACATTAATGTAACTCTGTACCACCATGAATTTTGTTAATCTCATTCATCTACTTCCTGCCACCCAGCGAAAACTCATCAGAGACCTGGAAACTTTGAATAAAAAAATTTCCAACGCAGAAATCGCCATTTATTTCAACCTCGTATGTATTAAGGAAAATATATATATATATATATATATATATATATATATATACTGTATATATATATATATATATATTTCAGTTGACCCTTTAGGTTAACTCTTCAGGACGTATTCGTCAGGCAATAATAAGACTATTTTATCCTATGACGTTCGGGGTGAGCCTTTATTTAGATATTACACATCTAAAGTTACCGATAGATAAAAACAAACTGCAGTCTAAGGGGAAAAACACGAATCTTTCAAAACTAGTGCAGGGCAGAAAGGCTTCGTTTACACGTGGACAATGAGGTTAGAAAAGTGTTTCGGAATCGCTCTAGGGATTCGAGTCCTCAACCCTTGAATGGAATATATATTTTTTTTTATCAGCCCTAGAGCGATTCCGTATCACTTTTCTAACCCTTTTATCCATGTGTAAACAAAACCTTTCTGCCCTGCGCTAGCTTTGAAGTATTTGTTTTTACCCCTTAGACTGCATTTTTATGTATATTTCGATAATTTTCGATGTGTAATATCTCCGTAATTATAAATACTCGTGTCATTTATGAAAACGTCAACTGAAACACCATATATATATATACACCGTACTGTATAACAGTGTATATATTGTTTTTCTGTTTTCAAAATGGATGTCCAGCCTCCTTTTGGAAGTGTCAGTAGAATTACATTGTACCATTTTCCCTGGTAGTGTGTTCTACTCGTTTACGTTTAGGACATCCAGATTCGCCCTTCTGTTTTTTTCTTTCATTCCATTTCACCGAGTTGATGAGCTATTATTGACTTTGAACAGTGAATCTACATCAATTTTGTCAAAGCCCTGTATTATCTAGAAACATTCAATTGATCTTGCAATCTTCTTTACTGAAGTGAAAGATATTTTTGTTTTTAAAGTTTCGTGATATGTTTAAATGTTCAGTGACGGTATCAGCTTTGTCGTTTTACGCTGCAGTGACTCGCGTGTCCCAATGGCCTTGTTCAGTTAAGGAGACCAAAATTGCACCATATTCAAGATGGGCCTCACTATGCTTTTACATAACGGTTATGAGAGAGAGAGAGAGAGAGAGAGAGAGAGAGAGAGATAGAGTACAAAGGAGTACAAAGGAAATCAAGCAACAACAGATCTAGTGACCCTTCTAGGTTGCTTGTCCTCCAAAACACTGAGGATCAAGTGTCCAAACAGTGGTTTAGAGTGGGTAAGGGAACATTGGAAAGGGAATTACTGCCCTGGAACTAATGTCCGTGGCAGGATTAGGAAGTTAGTAGGGGACAGATGGGTTAGTAACTGAGGGGGGGATAAAATAAAGTTATTCATTTACAAACGCAGTCAGTCGCGGGTTTGATGCGAGATATTTGTCTAGGCGGAGTTTAAATGAATCAACGGTGATGCAGTCTATAACGTTTCGGGGAAGCCCATTCCACAAGTTGACAACTCGATTGAAGAAGAAATTCTTAGATTCGTGTGAGTTAAAAGATTTACCAATAATTTTGCAACCGTTTCCCCGCGTGTAATTAGATTGGTCGATAGTGAAGTACTTACTACAGTTCATATTGTCGATGCCTTTGATGATTTTGAACACTTGAATTAAGTCACCTCTTAATCTGCGCTGGGTTAAAGGAAATAGATTTAATTCTCTAAGACGCTCTTCGTATGGTTTGTTCTTTAGGCTAGGTATAATTTTGGTAACTCTACGTTGAACTCGTTCTAGCTTGTTTATATCTTTTTGGTAATAAGGGCACCAGGATTGAACGCAGTATTCCAGAAGAGGGCGGACTAATGAATTGTAAAGGGTTAGGATAACTTCTTTGGATTTATGCTCAAATGACCTGCCTATAAAGCCAATTATTTTGTTTGCCTTCTTAACAACTTCTGAACATTGTTGACTCGGTTTTAGGTTACTCGATATTGTTACTCCCAGATCGGTTTCTCTGTTTACATTCTTAAGCTGAGTGCCATTCATCGAATAGTTTGCTTTCTCATTTAGGTATCCGATATGTAGTACTTTACATTTATCCGCATTGAAACTCATTTGCCAAATTTGGGCCCAACATGACAATTTATCTAGATTGTGTTGCATATCGTCAACTTGTTCTTTTGAGAGTACGCTATTTGCAATTTTTGTATCGTCAGCAAATTTTGAGATTGTACAGGTGAGACCCTCATCTATGTCGTTGATGTAAATTAGAAAGAGAATTGGTCCTAGTACCGATCCCTGGGGTACCCCGCTACTTACATTGGTCCATTTTGATGCCTTACCGTTTATGACTACTCTTTGCTTTCTGTCGCTGAGCCAATTTTCTATCCATTTCAACACACCGTCTTGTATTCCATGCGCTTTTAGTTTTAGCAGTAAACGTTTGTGGGGAACTTTGTCAAAGGCCTTTTGAAAATCAAGGTATATAATATCTACAGCTTTACTCTCATCGTAGAGGTTGAGGATATCGTGGAAGTAGTCTAAGAGGTTTGTTAAACAGGAACGTTTTTTACGAAAGCCGTGTTGAGTATCTTTAAGTATGTTATTTTCCTCTAAGTGATTTACGAGTCTGTCTCGTATGACCGTTTCTAGCATTTTACATACAACTGAGGTTAAGCTAATTGGACGATAGTTACTGGGTAGGGATTTGCTGCCTTTTTTGAATATCGGTGTTACGTTGGCTAGCTTCCACTGATCGGGCATAGTTCCAGACTGCAAGGATTTATTGAATAGTAATGTCAGTGGTTTAGAGAGCTCATCCTTAGCTTCCTTTAGAACTCTAGGCGAGATTGTATCAGGTCCAGGCGTTTTATTTACCTTGAGTTTATCTAAACAATTCAATACTTCTCTCTCTG
This sequence comes from Paralithodes platypus, assembly GCA_032716605.1. NCBI lineage: Eukaryota > Metazoa > Arthropoda > Malacostraca > Decapoda > Lithodidae > Paralithodes > Paralithodes platypus. Next base: position 35,871,448 of record CM064489.1, on the reverse strand, counting down.
TAACGGTGATATTGCTTAGAACATCTGAATTATCAATCTGAATCGGCGATGGTGTAGGGATATCACTGAGGTCTTCTGTTGTAAAAACTGATGCAAAGAAGGTATTGAGGGCATTACTCATTTGTTCTTCGTCTTTGGTGTATTCTCCATTTTCATCGACTAACGGTCCAACAGTTGAAGTAACGACTTTTTTCTTTCTGATATAACTATAGAATTCTTTCGGGTTTGTTTTACTTTGATTCGCAATATGTAACTCTAAGGTCTTTTTACTTTGCTTAATTAACTTTTTGGCTTTGCGTCGTAGCTCTACAAATTTCAGCCGTTCTTCGTCATTTTGTGAGGATTTTAATCTATCATTAGCAAATTTTTTAGCAAGCAGGCAGTTTGAAATATCTTTATTCCACCATTTGGGCTTATTATTATGGCCTGGACGCCGAGTTTTCGATGGTATGCAGTCTTGCACTGCTTTTAGGTAAGTGGCTTCGAATAACTTCCAAGATGTATTTATGTCGTTATTGTGAATTAAAAAGCTCCAGTCAGTTTCTTTAAACATAGCTCTAAGTTTATGGAAGTTTGCTTTCTTGAAATTAGGGACTTTTTCGATGCTACTATTTGTTTCGTTACTAGTAAACTTTAAAGTGAAAGTTATTGTACGATGGTCGCTGTTACTGAATTCATCACCAACATTCAAATTCTCTATTAATTCTTCTTTTGTTGCAAGTACAATGTCAAGAACGTTATTACCACGGGTCGGCGTTCCAACAAATTGATAAAGCGAACTCTCTTGCAAGTTCGTATACAAGTCATGTCCGGAGTGTGAAGTAAGAGTATCGCCCCACTTGGTCACAGGTAAATTAAAGTCACCAAAAATTACGGTATCTTGCGAGTTACTTACATCTGCAATTTGTTCGTAAATATCTCGGTCAGTTTGCACTGATTGAGCTGGAGGTCTGTATATTAATGCAAGTATTATTTTGGTACCTTTATTATTCTTTATTAGCACAAAAGATGCGTCGACGTTCACAATTTGAGGTTTTGACAAGAGGGTAGGGTTAAGACTTTCTTTGATATAAAGTAAAACGCCACCTCCATTTCGATTTATTCGGCTTTTCTCAAACATTACATAACCGGGAAGTGAATACTCTGCTAAAAAGTCTCTATCTTCTGTATTGAGCCAAGATTCTGTTATGCCAATCACATCATAATTTTCTGTAAACACTAGCTCCTCTAAATCTGAAAATTTATTGCGTATGCTACGAGCGTTTGCATAGAAAACCTTTAAATTTGTTATTTTAGAACTCACGGAACGCTCTTTAATAATATTTTTGGTTCTTGTCGGATCTACATTTATGTTCATGGCTGTCCTCGGTCCTCGCTGTCTTCGGTCCTTATCGCTGGTGGTCCTCGGTTGCCTCTGTTTTTTTCTTGGCGTTGGATGATTTATGTCACTGCTGCTTCTTCTCGGATGGCGTTTTTTGATCCATGGCTGCGGACTGCTTCGTGTAGGAGACGACCCATGCGTGCTGAACCCACAGGGTTTAGATGAGTGCCATCCTTGCGGAACAGAGTAGGCTGGTTGTAGAAGTTGTCCCAGAGGTTGATGAATTCAACTTCTTCCCTCAGACACAAATGTTTTAGTCGGCTATTTGTGCTGAAAGCCTTGTCGTAGAATTTGTCAGGTGCGTCAATCTTGGGGAGAATGCCTGAGATGATGATATTCCTTGACTTGTTTTTGTAGTGCTGGATCATCTTGCGATATTTCTCCATCAACTCTTCAGATCTGGTGCGCATGACGTCATTTGAACCAGCATGGATGACAAAAAGGGTATTTTCATTTGCATCCTTTGTGGTATCTTCGAAGGCTTCCACAATGTCGTCCAGTCCAGCTCCTGGGATGCAAAATTTTTTTCGTTGATTTGGGACTCTGTCGCAGAACTCTTCGACCTGTCCTCGTATGATGGAATCCCCAACGAGCCTGGTCTCTTCTGGTTCGTCTTCCATCTCTACCAATATCTCAAATCTGTTGGACATTGTGACTGGTAGATGAGACCTTTTTTGCGTTGGCCGTGCACCGTTCCTCACTGGTGTAAATCCGGAAACCTGTGGTGGCGGGACTCTACGTACAGGTCGGGGAGAGGAGTGGTTAGAACGGGGGCGAGGGGTTGGTACTGTTCGTGCTAGCAGGCTTCTTGCACGAGGAGTGGGGGAGAGACTAAGGTGAACAGGGCGGCTGTCCTGGTTTGATGTCGGCTCAGGTTCGTCAGAAGCATCTGCTGCAGTGTCTACTGCAGGTGTTGGATTGTTGGCAGATGACGTTGGGGCGGTGGTGGATGCTGGAGTTGAAACAATTTGAGTTAGTGATACTCCAACGTTGAGTGTTACAAACTCTTGGAGTGATTCCAGCTTCCTGGTGAGGGCGTTGATCTTGTTGAGGGCTTCATCCAATTTTGCTGTCAAATCCTCTCTCGTGCTGGCAGAGTCGGCAGACTTGTGGATCGGCAGGAGCAAACATGGAAGCACCAAACCTACCGGAGCAGTTCGTACAGGCACGAGGCATGGTGACGATCACTTTCTTCAGTTCACTTCACTCACTTAAAAACACTTAACTCACTTTAAAAACACTAAACTCACTTTAAAAACACTTCACTCCCTTCAGGTCGCTTCACTTACTTAAATAGGCCTAACCGAAAACAAAAATGTTGAAATACACACAAATAGGTTATCAGCGGTGATAGCCTAACCAAAAATTAAAACAAAACAAAATTAAATTTGAATACGCAGTGATAGCCGAACCGAAAACAATTTTATGTTTATTTAAACAGAAATAGGCCACCAGGGGTTATAGCCTATCCTAACCGAAAACAAAAATTATGAAATACCGGTACGCAGAAATAGGTCACCAGCGGTGATAGCCTAACTGAAAATTTAAAAATTGAAGTACGCAGAAATAGGCCACCAGGGATGATAGCCTAGACTAACCGAAAACAAAAATAACCGAAAACAAAAATTATGAAATACTGGTACGCAGAAATAGGCCACCAGCGGTGATAGCCTAGACTAACCGAAAACAAAAATAACCGAAAACAAAAATTATGAAATACTGGTACGCAGAAATAGGCCACCAGCGGTGATAGCCTAACTGATAATTTAAAAATTGAAGTACGCAGAAATAGGCCACCAGGGATGATAGCCTAGACTAACCGAAAACAAAATTAACCGAAAACAAAAATTATGAAATACCGGTACGCAGAAATAGGCCACCAGCGGTGATAGCCTAACTGAAAATTTAAAAATTGAAGTACCGTACGCAGAAATAGGCCACCAGGGATGATAGCCTAGACTAACCGAAAACAAAAATAACCACAAACAAAAAAGTATGAAATATGCAGAAGTAGGCTACCAGGGGTGATAACCTACCTAAAAAAGCAAAACAATATATATATATATATATATATAATAGAATATGTGACTAAATATACAATTCACCAAATAGAGATTATATAAAAATAAAGTGTAACTGCACACAAGGGGTTAATATACTGTATCAACAGATGGCGCTGGTGTCACTGTAGGCTAGTCGAGCAGGATTATATTTAGATAAACAAAGTTATCAGTCAAAGGTTACTACAGTACAAGATCATGCAAGCAACAACTAAAATTACAGATATATATAGCTACAGTAGGATACTGAATACGATAACTACTAGAGTTAATAAGAAAATACAAAGCTAGGTCGATTTAGAGGTGCGATTGCGTCGTCTGCTACAAGCTAGGATAACAAATGTAAACAACAATGTTTATCAGTCAGAAAAGCAATAAAATAACATGCACGGCAACTACAGAACTATGTGGAGGTTAAACAAGCACTTAACTACTGTTCATGCAATGAATAAAGGGAATTGGGATATGAAATACTCAAATTAGGATAGAGTTTTCTCAGTGGCGATGCGGAGCTGTAGGCGGTGCTAAAGCCGGCGGGTGAGTGGAGAGAGAGAGAGAGAGAGAGAGAGAGAGAGAGAGAGAGAGAGAGAGAGAGAGAGAGAGAACATCATATTCGAAAGTCTCCACGTAAAAATCACCTTCAATATTTTCCCTTCATCAATCTTACTGTACCATAGGGTACAGTAAATAAAAGTCCCCCCCAGTCCCAAGCAATGTGGCCAAAATGGCAAGATATAACAACCTACCACCTCAAAAAAAGGAGGAATACTGGCTCTCCCAGCCTGTAAAGGCTTGGATATAAGATGAGAAGTGTTGCCAACTCTAGAGCAGTGCTCAAACGGTCGTGGTACCAGGTACTGCCTGATACTGGCAGATACAAGGAAAGTATATTACTGACGGCTCTCTGCCATCGCTGGGACTGGGGAGTGATTTATCTACTGACGGCTCTCTGCCGTCGTCGCTGGTACTGAACGGGTTAAGCCCTTCAGCATGATGACACCTTTCTATCTTTGTGTCTGGTTTAAATTAGACGATTTTATGCAGCTTAAGAAGGACCTATATTATTTCAGAGGGTTTATTGATATCATAATATTTACTCCTTTGCGTCCTAGAGGTAGAATATATATAAGCTAAAGGAAATCGTCTAATGGTAAACAGACTATGATGAAATTTACTTCATCGTACACAAATGGTTAACCCCTCCTGCACACTCTAAAATATAGTGGGTATAAAAAGTGTGTTTATAGTGTCCATATTAAGCTACCCATTTAACCCCTTCTGTACCCGCTACGTCTTTTTCATTAACTTTTAGCTGCATTTAAACGATTTTAGGAAGCTTAGGAACGATATATGTTAGATAAAAGGATTAATTGAGATAGTGTGTAGTCTATTAATGGGTAGACGTCCTTCCTAAGCCGACTAAATCGTCTACTAGTTTCCAGAATATATTGCAAAGGATGTCGCCGGTATTGTATGGGTTAAGGGCATATTGGTGGTAATAAAACCAACTTATACAAGGATTAACCCATTTAGTACTGATGCCGTCACTTAACTTTACTTTGGCTACTATTAGACGATTATATTCAGTATATAAAGGGCCTCCAGTAAATAACAGATCTCACTTAACCCTTTTAACTACCACAGATCCTTCTTAAATTGCACCAAATTGTCTAAATGTAGCTAGAATACAACTGAAATTAATTCGCCGGTACTGAGAGGGTTAAAGTAAGTCACCATCAGCATAGCCAATTATCTTATATTCCCTTTTAATACTTTTTATATAGCTGATATTTATTATGGCGTACCGTCCACTGCCAAACCATCTAAGGTATATGAAGAAGGGAAGACAAATCAAGTTGGGTACATAGATAATGATTTAGTCTTAAGGTTGGGGGGGGGTTTTCTGGACCCTCTTCAACCTCATTAGTTTTGGGTTGTTGTGACGTTCGCCCCATGAATTTGTCGATTTTCAGACTTTTCACCCAATATTTTTGTCAGTATTAGGTCCTTTCGTACCATGTATGTGTTAATTTTGTTGGTGCGCGATAGCGAGCCTGTAATTTTAGGAGGAATCAGCATTCGGCCGGAGATTTTTCTACAGAAAAATCTACAAATTGGTCTCGAGGGGGTTTAATGGATATTTGTTTAAGCTTAATGGAGGTCTAGCGAGGAAACTAAAAAATAACTAAATAAATAAATAACTAGACCAAAATATACCCCCCTAAGTATTTCAAAGAGGTTCCTATAGTCCTTTTAGCTGGATTATATCACTACCAAACTACTTTTATAGGGTACAGCATTATGGGCACATTACTGTAATTACCCTTTTATAGGGTACAGCATTATGGGCACATTACTGTAATTACCCTTGTATAGGGTACAGCATTATGGGCACATTACTGTAATTACCCTTTTATAGGGTACAGCATTATGGGCACATTACTGTAATTACCCTTTTATAGGGTACAGCATTATGGGCACATTACTGTAATTACCCTTTTATAGGGTACAGCATTATGGGCACATTACTGTAATTACCCTTTTATAGGGTACAGCATTATGGGCACATTACTGTAATTACCCTTTTATAGGGTACAGCATTATGGGCACATTATTGTAATTACCCTTTTATAGGGTACAGCATTATGGGCACATTACTGTAATTACCCTTTTATAGGGTACAGCATTATGGGCACATTACTGTAATTACCCTTTTATAGGGTACAGCATTATGGGCACATTACTGTAATTACCCTTTTATAGGGTACAGCATTATGGGCACATTACTGTAATTACCCTTTTATAGGGTACAGCATTATGGGCACATTACTGTAATTACCCTTTTATAGGGTACAGCATTATGGGCACATTACTGTAATTACCCTTTTATAGGGTACAGCATTATGGGCACATTACTGTAATTACCCTTTTATAGGGTACAGCATTATGGGCACATTACTGTAATTACCCTTTTATAGGGTACAGCATTATGGGCACATTACTGTAATTACCCTTTTATAGGGTACAGCATTATGGGCACATTACTGTAATTACCCTTTTATAGGGTACAGCATTATGGGCACATTACTGTAATTACCCTTTTATAGGGTACAGCATTATGGGCACATTACTGTAATTACCCTTTTATAGGGTACAGCATTATGGGCACATTACTGTAATTACCCTTTTATAGGGTACAGCATTATGGGCACATTACTGTAATTACCCTTTTATAGGGTACAGCATTATGGGCACATTACTGTAATTACCCTTTTATAGGGTACAGCATTATGGGCACATTACTGTAATTACCCTTTTATAGGGTACAGCATTATGGGCACATTACTGTAATTACCCTTTTATAGGGTACAGCATTATGGGCACATTACTGTAATTACCCTTTTATAGGGTACAGCATTATGGGCACATTACTGTAATTACCCTTTTATAGGGTACAGCATTATGGGCACATTACTGTAATTACCCTTTTATAGGGTACAGCATTATGGGCACATTACTGTAATTACCCTTTTATTTACCTATAATCTTTTTCAGCTTTATATTTTTTTATCTTTTTATCTTTTTTTGTATTATTTGTACACGGATTTTCTCATTATCTTCTGGTTATCATTATCTGGTGCGAGGACGGTCTTTTTAGAGCCTCCATGTTTCACTCAATTATTATAATAGTTTGTCAATTATAAGACATTTCACCTCATTCAGGTATCAACTTTCTTTCTGGGCGTCCTTGCAATTTAGGAGAAACCAGCTTTGTCGGGGCATTTTTGTACCGAAATGTGTATACATTTTTCATGAATGGGATCTAGGGGAGAGCTTTTCTTTTTTTGCTTGAAAGGGGTTTGATGAGGCAATTTGTTCAGTCTAGGGGGAACACTAATGATTCATTGCTCACTGCTAGAGCAATCAAAACCCTCATTAACCCGGCAAGCGCGATAGGCCTCACGGAAGGCTTCCTATAGGGAACGCGATAGGCCTCACGGAAGCAGGACCATAAAAAAAGGCTTCCATAAAAAAAAAGGGCCTATCAAAACAAAGGAATTTGTCTCTAGGTGAGATAATTCCCCTCCAGTACTCATCCATGTAAATCTCACCCACCCCCCTCCCCTCCTTCCCCACCTTATTCCTCCCTCCCTCCCCTCCTCAATTATCACCTATTTTTCCTCTTATTATCATAAATTATCGGTTATTTTTCTCTCCCGCGATAATGTAGCACAAGTGGGTTGCATAAAAGATCGTTATGCAACACCCAGACACCGGCACACACCGCCCCGCTCGTCTCAGTTGACTCCCAGACAGCGAGAGGGGAGGGCTGCCTGTGTCTCTCTCTCGCCTGAGATTATGACCGGGTGGCCAATATCTTCGTTTTTCACCACCCAAATGCTTTTCCCACTTATTTTAGCACTCTTGAAGGTTCATATATACATCATATATGTAAAATAAAAGCATACCGAAAACAAATAATGGTTTATATTGTAAATATAACGAATTCTGTCAGAATCCAGGGCTAGAAATGCACAAATAACTACCCTAGCACCTAGGTCTATATCGCGCTTGTCAGGTTAATAATAAAAACAAATATCATAATAACCCCAAGACGTCGCCCCAACATCAATCGAAACGGATATATATGCATGAAGAAAATCGAATGAGCTCACGAACATATGTCAGTACCTGTAAATGATCAAAATAATATGTGATCCTGTTGTTTGATAATTGGAGGCTTCAAGTAGCTACATAATTGTCATATGTGTCCATATTTTCTAACTACTATTGCTTTTGATATTCCTTAACCCTTTCGACACGATCACGCAATTTTCGTCTTCTGGTTATCATTAGATAATTTGCTTTAGCTTTTGATATGCCTTCAAAATCGAATGAGTACATTATGTTATTTTTTTCTTATTCTGGTTACCTTTAACGAGTTTCTTTAGCTTTTAGTATGCCATTAAGAATCAAATGGGTAAATTATGTTATTTTTGTCGTATTCTGGTTACCATTAGATATTTGTTTAGCTTGTGATATACCTTAAAGACTTAAGCCTGGTTCACTCATAGACGAGTCCAACACGAGTGATGAAATTTTGCTATTCGGCAATGACTCGTCAATACTCTGCAACACTCGTGTAGACTCGTGTTACACTTGTGTATACTCTCCGTGTATCGGCGTGTGTCCTGGGTACTCGCCATGTGGCCCAAAAATGTCATACATGCATGAAATTTCTTGTCCCCGTCACGAGTCCGAAGGACATACGTGTAGCCTCGTGTTGACTCTTCGTGACTCGTGTTGACTCTTGTTGACTCTTTGTGACTCTTGTTGAACTCTGCATAACTCTTTGTGACTCGTGTTGACTCTTCTTACACTCTTGGGTGAATCAGGCACCTGCACAATGAGGGCCACTCTTGGGAGCACTCATTGTGACTCTTGTTCCACTCTTGTTGACTCTTGTTACACTCTTGTTGACTCGTGTTGACTCGTACCGACTCTTTGTTTTCGTACCCTGGAATTTGACCGTTATTTTCAAATTTATGACACTCGTGTTGGGTTCGTGCTACACTCATGTTGACTCTCCGTTACTCATACGGAGTCTTGTCTGAACACGTGTTGACTCGTGTAACACTCGTGTTGAATCGGGATCAGTTACTACTCGTGTAGTAATCGACCTCCAGCAACGCCGATAATCGACGAGTGTCACTCGTGTTGGACTCGGGCACTGACTCGTCTATGTGTGAACCAGGCTTTAAATGGGTAAACACTATCTCAATGAACCATATGAATAGGGTAAATCTTTCTTAATTTGCATAACATCGTTTAATGTTAACCAGAAACAAAATACAAAGGACGTCATCGCACTGAAGCGGCTAAAATTGAATTATCAGTATCTTACTAGTCATAGATTTTTGCCATGTCATAAATATATAAAGTGTAATTTTCGGATTTATCATATCATATCTCACTTTGTCTATATAATTGTTGTGCAATAGACTATCTACTATAGTTGGTTTTATTCCAGCTGCTGCTATATTGAATCCCTTTGCAACTGATTTTTCGACACTTACTGGGAAAATATGAATGTACTAAGTCTCTGCGTCGTATTATTGCCACGTTATCATAATTCACCCATTCGGTACCGGCGACGTCTTTTTAACTCTATTCTACCTAAGTATAGACGATGCTGTGCAGTTTAAGAAGAATCTGTGGTAGTAAAAAGAGTTAAGCGAGATAGTTCAAAGCCTGTTAATTGCTGCAGGCCCATTATAAACTGATTACATTCGTTTAATTGTGTCCAGAATATGATGATAAGGACTTCACCGGCACTGGATGGGTTAACAACGCAATTCGCTACAAAACCTACTTAAGCGGGTAGTGCTTGGTTTTTGGTCTATATATTTATTTATTAATATATTTTTGAGTTTCCTCGCTAGACCTCTATCAAGCTTAGAAAAACACCCCCTAGACCCCCTTTCAAGATAAACTTGTAAATTTTTCGGTAGGAAAATGTCCCGGCCGAAGGCCAGTTCCTTCTAAAAAGTGAGGCTCTCTATCGCTCGCCAGGAAAACAATCGACACCTAAAGGGCACGAAAATGAGGCAAAAGGTCTCAAAATCGCCAAACTAACGGAACAAACATCTTAAAACCTCAAAACTAATATGCTAAACATAAGGGAGAAGGGGGGCCAGGAAAAGCGAGTACTACCCCCTTAATAGCTGAGGAACCAAGATGGCAACATAGCAATTGATCAACAGCTGGACACAAAATAAAGCACCAAAAAAGCGTCTATGTAAAGAGATGGCCGAACTTTCTCACTCAGGGTCTTTAACTACCCCAGGCGGAGATTTCACAGTTCTGTAGACTTTCTTTATTAATTATCTCTCTATCTCCCTCTCTCTCTGTTAAAATTCTGCTGTAACTGTTTCCCACTTTTCCGCTCTTTCCTTTTGTGTGTAATTGATTCCCTCGCGTATATCACAGTTTTTCTGTCATTAGGCCAATATATTGTGTGTGGGTGTGTGTCTTCTGTTGTGCTATTCTATTCTTTCACTATGCTTTCTGCTACTATATCTATGTAAACACCTCCTGCACTCCCTCTCCCTCTCACAGTGTTCTTCTCCACCCGTTCAGTAATTTGCTCTTAAGGGGGCCCACCTAACTTTTTTTCTCTTTCTCTCCCTCTCCCTTTGGCTTGTATCCATTTAGCCCCATTCAGCCTACTGTTTTAAGACGTTTACCCCATCCAAGTGTCAATATTTTTGTTTTGACAGCAAGCTAAATTTGTACATTTTTCGATAGAAAAATGCCGGATTTCTCCATACAATGCTGGCTCGCTATCGCTTGCCAGGAAAATATTGACACCTGGATGGGGATAAACGTCTTAAAACAGTTGGTTGAATGGGGCCGAATAGATACAAGCCAGAGAAGGAGAGAAAAGGAGAGAAAGAGAAAAAAAGCAGGTGAAACCCCTTAACCCCTCCATCACCATTCCGTAATGTTCATCATACTGTGGCTACCATTAGATGATTTATTTTAGTTTGTAATGCACCTATACGACTCACAGGGGTAAATACGATCTCAATGAACCCTCTAAGTAATATAGGTCCTTCTTGAACTGCAGAATATCGTCTAATTTTAGCCAGAATCAAAGGTAAAATGGTGTCATGGTGGTGAAAAGGTTAATACGATTTAAATGCCCTCGAACCATTCCTATCTCTCCTTTCCATACACTTATAGTAATATTTGTTTCTCTTTTCTTCTCACATCCTCTCTCCTCTTCTTCTCCCCCCTCCCTTCCTTTCTTCCAACGTTTCTCTCCTCTCTGCATTACTTCCTCCCATCCTTCTAAACCTCCCTTTCTTCTTCTCCTGCTCCTCTTTCTATATTTTGTCTTACGCCTCTTCCTTTTTCTTCTCCGTAATTTCCTTTTCTTCACAAGACGCTTTCCACTCCGGCTTGTCCCTGTTAAATCATTCCTCTATCTCGTTTATTTTGATTTCGTCTTATTCTTATTATTATTTGTTTATGTTATTCTTATTATTTTTGTATTATATATACAGTATATATATATATATATATATATATATATATATATATATATAAGCCGACGCTTTAATCAACTACACCACGGCAGTGGTGTAGTTGAATACCCTTGTCTAGCGGGGTGTTTTGGGCTCATTTGGGCATATTCAGGCCCCCCTGCATGATAAATCAAGCATCTGCATGAAACAAAAATTATTTAGCAAAAACCTAGGCACTAAAATCTTCAAAATGAGACCAGAACGAGCTACGTAGCACTCGTGGTTCTCTTGCAGTGGTGCCACGAACATGGAAGTTTAGCATATATCAGTATTTTTTTCCCAGCTATGCTCACTACTGGCTACACTGCTGGCCTCTCGAGAACACAGGGAACATGAGTTAATGGGCAGCGGTAAGCCCTGGGAGTCGGCTGTCTGCCCCGCTGCTCTCCCGGCCATTTGCACTCGATTTTAACCCTTTAAAAGCCTTAATAATGCTCCTAACTTGGTGCACGACTTAAGTCGAGCGCCGCTGTTTAAGGGTTAAAGCGTCTGCTATCGTCCTGACGGTCGGCAGTTCGAACCCCACTGAGAGATTAGAAACATAAATATATATATATATATATACTGCATATATATATATATATATATATATATATATATAGATATATATAATTATATATATATATATATTTTTTTTTTTTTTTTTAAATATTCACTTAACCTTCGCATCCCCTTCTGGACCCTAGACAAGGTCGGACTGCACATGACTAGTCATATGGCTGATTCCTATTCCGGGGGTTGCACTTAGATTCATCATCATGGATTAGTTTTTCTTCTTGTATTTGTATTTATAATAATTGTATATCCATTACATTTTACATTGTAGATGTTACAAACATCAGAGATTATCTCTATTCCTACTACGCTACTATGTTACTATTCTATAACATGCAACTTCAATCCAGTCACATCCTGATGCGACTCTCTGCTACCGCTGCCTCGTAGTCCATATCTGTTACTGTCGTTGATTTTGGTGTAGACAGTCTTGTTCCCCGCAGACATAGTAATGCTGATCTGAGCAGCGAGAAAGATAGGTGGCACCTCATCCAGGCTATAGTTTGGCTCCTGGGCTGTTGCTTCTTCTCTGCGATGATCTCTGCTAGCCTTGAATAGACGCACTGGTCCCTGGGTCCCATCCCTCCAGATGTGGTGAAGACTAGTGGGGTAAAGCTTCCTTGTTGGATATATAGGATCCTTTCCCCATATGACCTGGCCTTTCTTTTGTGTGCAGCCTCCAGAGACAGCTCGCTGCAGCTAGGTGCCATTGGGTAAAAATATTCCTATTGCTGAAGAATGCTCGCTGTCCTCTTGTCCAGTAACCTCTTGCACTAACGTCCACCCATGCTTCGTTTGATGTGTTGGCCGTCCTGTGCTGCAAGATCTCTCTGTCTGACTCTAAGGGAATGAGTGATGGTTCGCGCACCACATCATGACACACTTCCCTGAGCATGTTCGCCATTACATCTCTCACTTCATCGTGCAGGATGTTGATTAACCCTCCCGTCTTACATACCATGGGTTGGTCTGCATCGTTGTTTACTCCACAAGCGCATCGATTGGGCAGTCTTTCAATTGACCAACCATACATCAGTTCAATAGAAACAAAATATATATATAATATATATATAAAAACAATTGACTCTCCGGCAGGGAGTAGGCGTACAAGGAAGAGCAATACCAAAGCGTAAAGGAACATCTTTATTTTTCTAGAACATGTGCGACGTTTCGACACCAACATGTGTCATTTTAAAGCCTAAAAAGGAAAAAAGAACCTAAATTAAAAAGTTTGCAATCAAATATACAATTTGTAAAAGTAGGTTAAATTACTATAAAGTACACAAGAAACTGGATGAAGGAAGGTAGAAAACAGGGATAAAATACTGACATTTAAATTATGAGAATAATAAATTAATAACATATGGACAGAGAAAACAACATAGAGATAAGCTACATTTTAGTGAATAACATACCAATTACTAAACACAAAGTAAAGGAGAGGAGGACTCGTGGGTGCCTAGGGATGGTGGGTGAGGAGAGACTCAGCTGTTACCATGGACATGTCGTCTGTTTTAGTGAATAATATGGAGGATACTATATATATAGTATATATATATATATACAGTATATCTTGTGTGTTGAGGTTGAAGCCTTTTGCCTTAATTGGTATCTTATTCTTATTACTAATATTTTGTTATTATTATTAGTAGAAATAGTAGTAGTATCCTCCTTCTCCTCCTCGTCTTTTCCTCTCCACCTCCTCTTCCTCCACCACCGTAATTTCCCTCACAATACCGAACACCTTCCATCCCCGTAAATTTTAGCATGGTCTGGTACAGAAACACAACCTCCTCCTCCATCTTCTTTTTCTCGACATTCTTCACCATAATCATTTTTTCTTCTTATTCTTTTTCTTCTCTCCATTTTGTTCTTCCCTCTCAACCTCTTTTTTTATTCTTCTTCTTCTTCTTCTTCGTCTTCGTCTTCCATGCCATGCCATGCTAATCTTCTCTATATCGTTCCAATTTTAGTATATATATGTACTGCCGAAGCAAGTAGCCTCTCCACCTCTCTCTAACCTTTTTGTTCTTGCTCTTCTCCTCCTCTTCCACCTCTCTCTCCTCCTTTTGCTTCTTCTTCTTCTTCCCCCTCTCTCGACTTCTTGTTCTTGTTCTTCCCTCTCTCTCTCTCTCTCTCCTTCTTGTTCTTCTTCTTCTCTCTCTCTCTCTCTCTCTCTCTCTCTCTCTCTCTCCTTCTTGTTCTTATTCTTCCCTCTCTCTCTCTCTCTCTCTCTCTCTCTCTCTCTCTCTCTCTCCTTCTTGTTCTTATTCTTCCCTCTCTCTCTCTCTCCTTCTTGTTCGTCCGTCTCCACCTCTCTCTCCTTCTTGTTCTTATTCTTCCCTCTCCACCTCTCTCTCTCTCTCTCCTCGTTCTTCCCTCTCCACCTCTCTCTCTCTCTCTCTCCTTCTTGTACTTATTCTTCCCTCTCCAACTCTTCTCCTCCTTCTTGTTCTTGTTCATCCCTCTCCACCTCTCTCTCTCTCCTTTTTGTTCTTGTTCTTCCCTCTCCACCTCTCTCTCCTTCTTGTTCTTTCCTCTCTACCCCTCTCTCTCTCCTTGTCTTGTTCTTCCCTCTCCACCTCTTCTCCTTCGTATTCCTGTCCTTTCCTCTTCAATTCTCTCTCCTTTCTGTTTTTCTTCTTCTCTTCTCTACCTCTTCCTCCTCCTTTCCTTCCGTAATTTCCTTTTAAGTGGGGATGGACGTATCTATTTGCTTACATATTTATCTTTCTATTATTTCTTTTACTTTCCTCTCTAGACCTCCATCAAGCTTACAAAAAAAAAAAAAAAAAAAAAATCCTGAAGATCCCCTTCAAGACAAATTTGTATATTTTTTCGTATAAAAATATCCCGGCCTTCCTAAAAAATTACAGGCTCCCTGTCGCTTGCTTGGAAAAAAATCGACACATAAATGGCACGAAAGATCCTAATATTGATACAGAAATGGTGTGATAGTTCTTGCAATCGGCAAACTAATTGGGCAAACGTCTTAAAATTTCAAAACTAATGGGGCTAAACATGAACGAGAAGGGGGCCCAGAAAAATGAACCATTCCCCTTAAAATATTACACTTTCCATTCCGGCAGTTATGTCTGGTTCACACATTGGCGAGTCAGAGCGCGAGGCCAACGCGAGTCACACTCGCTGCATACCGCCGTTGCTGGAGCCCGAACCCAACGCGAGTAGCATCTGATGCGAGTAAACACGTATATAACACGAATATAACACTAGTTTACACGAGTTTACATGAGTTTACACGAGTTCACAGGAGTATCCGCGAGTGTCGGCGAGTGTAACACGACCCCAACACGCACCGCCGAAATTTGACAAATAACGGTCACATTCCAGGGTACGAATAGTGCGAGTCTACAGGAGTCTACGCGAGTGTCACAGGAGTTTACATGAGTTTACACGTGTTTACACAAGATGAACGCGAGTCTACAGGAAGTTAACAGGAGTGTATGGGAGTCTAACATGAGTGTGTGCGAGTGTTGGCGAGTGTCAGGAAACGTATAAAGAGGCCCCCACTGGCACCATTTCTCACACCACGCAACACCACCACGGACGGACGTACGTGTTACTCTGCAGGATACAGCCCAACCCACCCACCAACCCACACACCATGTCCATCACGAGGCGCAGAGCGGCAGCTGTGGTCATACTCCTGCAGATGCAGATGCATCTCGTAGACCTAGAGGAGCTGGAGGAGAAGGAGGCTGAAGAAAGACGTCACGGGGAAAGGCCACGAAGGACAGTTTGGGCTAGGAGGTGGCTACTGAGACGGCCACAGTTCGGTGTGTACGAACAACTTATGGAGGAGCTTGAGAGAGAGGACCCCAAAGGATTCCGGAACTTCCTACGTGTGGACGTCCACATGTTTAGGGAGTTGGTGGCACGTGTCGGGCCTAGGGTAGAGAAGCAGGACACCTTCTGGAGGCAGGCTTTGTCACCTGGGCTGAGGATTGCAATCACACTCCGCTACCTGGCCACTGGTGACTCATATCCTAGCCTACAGTACGCGTTCCGTGTGGCCCGGAACACCATTTCCCTCATTGTGCCTGCAACATGCGAAGCCATCATTGCAGAATACCAGGAGGAGGTTATACGTTGCCCCAGGACACCGGCGGAGTGGAAGGTGGTTGCCAGTGAGTTTGCCAAGCGCTGGGATTTCCCGCATACCGTTGGTGCCATCGACGGAAAGCACTGCGCCATCAAATGCCCTCCACATGCCGGTACGGAACTGACTGGTCTGAGTATCCTGGCTGGGCTGAGTATCCTGGCTGCCGGCATCTTCAATGTCTCCGTCAAACAGGTCCATGTACTCATGTCCACTGGGCTGGCTGTCCGGCACAATTTCATCAGAGTCATCCAACTCTTGCGATGCAACAGGCCTCCTGGCAGGGTGTGCGATGCGGGGTTGTTCGGGTGGTGTAGCCTTATTCTTCAAAACACCAACACCACCCTTCCGAGACTTGGTGGCCGCCACCTTCTCCTTGGTCAAAGGCATGGTGCAGGGCAGGCAGGTAGGGCAGCGTGGTAGGGCAGCGTGGTAGGGCAGGCAGCGTGGTAGGGCAGCGTGGGTCGATGTGCGGCACTGGTCGATGGGTCCTTGCTGGGGTCACAGTGGAGAGTTGAGTAGGCAGCGTGGGCGGACCTTTTATAGGAGGTGTATGACGCAGTGGTGCCACCTACTCGCGCGGTGTTGCCAGCAGTCGCACACCGCTCGCGTAGACTCACGCTGGTTTCGCCGTTCCACGCGTAGACTCACGTTGGTTTCGCCGTTCCTCGCGTAGACTCGCATAGACCCGCGTTAATATCGCGTAAACTCATGTATACTCATGTTGGTTTCGCATAGACTCGCCACACATATTGTGAAATTCAGACCACCACATGGGTACTCTCGTTTACGCGTGTTACACTCACGTTACCCCGTGTTAACTCGCGTTAGGGTCGTGTTGACTCCTGTTTGACTCCTGTTAAACTCGCCTTTGCCAATATTGGCACCCACATGGTTATTTGCATATAGTGTTGACTCATGTTGTACTCGTGTAGACTCACGTAGACCCGCGTAGACTCATGTAGACTCATGTAGACTCGCGATCATTTAATGTCTAAATAGTACAACGCAAGTCTACATGAGTGTCACGCGAGTCTACACGAGTGTCACACGAGTCTACAGGAGTGTACAGGAGTCTACGTGAGTATACGCGAGTCTACGCGAGTCTATGCGGTTTGGCGTCCTAGTCCCACTTGACTCTCCAAATTTCATGCATGCATGAAATCTTTGCCCGCGTTCGCGAGTGTACGCGGTGCAGCCCGAGTCAACGCGAGTCTGTGCGAGTGTCGGCGAGTGTCGGCGAATTTAGGATAATCATTGGCGAGTGCAAGAATTTCATCACTCGCGTTGGCCTCGCGCTCCGACTCGCCAATGTGTGAACCATGCATTACTTATAATTGTGTTCTTATACTCCTCCTTTCTCCTAATCTGCTCCTCCTCTTCCTCTCTTCCACCTCCTCCTTTTCCTCTCTTCCGCCTCCTTCTCTTCCACCACCTCCTCCTCTTCCACCACTTCTTCCTCTTTCGCCACCTTCTCCTCTTCAACCTTCTCCTCATCCTCCTCCTCCTCTTCCACCTCCTTTTCTTCCTCCTTCTCCTCGGCCTGGTGCAATGTAAACAGTAGCGTTCCACAGGGCTCAGTGTTGCGACCTATCCTGTTTATAATTTACATAAATTACATTGACAAAGGGATAACAAGTAAGTGACCTCAACAGTGCATTGGCAACAATTGCAAAGTGATCTTGACCCTTTAGTTGACTGGGCAGAAAAATGGCAAATGAAGTTCAACATTGAAAAATGCACAGTATTTACACATCGGTAATAACAACGTTCACAAAGACTGCTTAATGAATAGGAATCAACTTAGAAGTATGATTAAGAAAGGGATCTGAGAGTTATAATATCGGGGGACCTAAAGCCGAGTAAACAAAGTACAGAGGCAGTGAAAATTGCAAATATGTTGGTAGGATTAATTGGTAGAACATTTGAATTCAAATCAGAAAAAGTCATACTAATGCAATACAACTCACTTGTGCGTCCCTATCTATAGAATATTGCGTGCAGTTCTGGTCACCATACTACAGTAAAAACATTAATAAGCTAGAAAAAGTGCAACACAGAGTCACAAATATGATACCTAGATTGTGAAATAAACCATACGCTAGAAGCTTCTTAAGGAACTAAATTTGTTTAGCCTAACCAAATGCAGATTGAGAGGTGATCTAATAGAGATTTTCAAGATTTCTAAGGGATTCAGTAACCTAAATATAAGTGTTTACTTCACTATCGACCGATAAAAAATCACTAGAAACAATGGTTGTAAGATTATAGGAAAGCAATTTCATTCTATTGAAGCAAAACACTTCTCCTTCAATTGTGTTGTGAACACTTGGAACAGACTACCTTCAAACATTGTGACTTGCGATACAGTTGAGACTTTCAAGAACCGTCTAGATAAATACTTGGCCACTAACCCTCAATTAACATAATTTCTTTCAGAATAACTCCCAGTCGTAATGAGGAACTACTATAGATTGCAATATATATATAATTTCTGCATACCTACTTGCTCATGACCGATTCTATTATTTGTTTCCCTCCGTATCTTAAATGTAGTATGAGCGTAGACTACTGATGTATCTCCTTTCGTCCTATCCTATCCAAAATTCCATGTCAGTTTTTACATACTGCTTGGTTTAATTTTCCAACTGTTTCCACGCCAGCGTAAGCTGGGGGGATAGTCAGGTGGCTTAGCGTCAAATTTTGCCATTATCGTTACACGGCGGATAAAAGCACCAAATTTGGTATGAGGCTTTGTTACGGTCTATTAATGAATTTTAGAAGGGGTGCCCTCTGGAAACTTAAAACATATATATAAAAACCCTATATTGAAGGTGGAAAAAGAGCATTTTTCTCAAATCATAAAAATCGTAATTAGACGATATTGGTTGAAGATACATTAAATCTGATACCATACTTATGAAAGGAAATTAAAATTTGCATCTTTTTCATTCGTACCACTTTTTTTTATCTGATTCACCGTTTAGAAGATATTGAGCGTTTTTCCAATTTGTTATTATTATTTTTTTGTAAAAAATTTAAATTTTTAAGAATAATATCATTATAGGCATTACATGGATAGGAAATTGTATTCTATACTCTAAAATTATATTATTATTGAAAACATCCATGAAAAATATATTTTCATAACAAATGTATAAGACTATAAACTGTTATATACCCGTAAGTAACTACAATCATTATAGCGACAGAACTTAATTTTAATTTTATTGCAAATTATGTTCTTTATGAAAATGTATTGAAATCAATTCAGTATCTCCCACAGCAACTGTTAGGCAAATGCCTGCCCTATGTCACACAGGACCTTCATCCTCTCCCCTTTATGTTGCCGTCCTATTTATTGAATACATTTGCACTTACAAAGTGGTGAACAATCTACTTTTGCTTTAACACACTTGCAGACGGAGCAGTCCCCTTTGCAGGAGCATTTGATGAGCTCCCTGCACGATCTAGAAACTTCTGGAATTGTCATCCAAACAGGTGCCCATGACCCAGATACCTTGGTCCAGCCAAAATCCTGTGGAGAAGGAACCAAAAGCTGTGTTTGTGTGCTGGTTGTCCAGATTCCTGCTTGATACACTGCGCGGCAGACATGCTGCAGGAGCGCATCACTGGTGGGTGGCAGTCTATCCATTGCTCGATTCTTTTGACAAAATAGCTCCCTTCTTGTTTCGTTAACTGAGCTCAAAGGGCTGGTTCTGTCATACAGTATGATAGTCAATCTCTCGAGCTTCTTGAAATGTTCGTCTTCGACATCCAGCAACTGGAAGGGATGACCAGCGAGATATACAAATGTCTCTGTCACGTCTTCATAAACCTGCCAAGTCTGCCAAACTGACTTCTTACCCTTGCCGTTGAAGGCAGAGGTTGTGTCGCAACCTGAAAATGCGTGGAACACAGGTAATGCTCATTATTTGGGCTCCCGGAGGCTTGCACAAATAGAGTTTATGTGGTAAAACCTATAATTTTTGCCCATACCAAAGGCTACCCATATGTTGGCCAAAGGATGAGTCGCAATCAGGTCATGAAATGTCCCTGCAAGGATGACTACAACGTCTTTGTTCCATGCTCCAATGAATGCACTACATGGACCACAATTCTGGTGTCCACCTCCTCATGATTGCAGTTTTGCATGGGGGTGCTGGCACAGATAGACACCACAGTTTTCCCTGATGTGACATATACATTTTTGGCTGGTGGCCAGTTGAACTCTTCAATTTTGGAAGTCAAAAAGGAAAATAGCTCCTCCTTGTTTGTTGAGTCACAAAGGAAGTCCATCCAATTTCCTGGCAGTTTTGTCTTGCCTGATACTTTCCTGCGCAAGCCCTTGCCTCTCTTTTCCCGGGTAGACTCCTTCAAACTGTCTGGTATGTATGTGTCCCACACAATATCCAACCTCGTGGCAGCCGGCAGCTGCTTCTTCAGGTATGGTATGAATACCATGTCTCCATACTCATGGAAGGTGAAAAATAATAACAAATTGGAAAAACCCTCAATATCTTCTAAACGGTGAATCAGAAAAAAAAGTGGTACGAATGGAAAGGATGCAAAATTTAATTTCCTTTCTTAAGTGTGGTCTCAATTTTAATGTATCTTTAACCAATATCGTTTTATTAAAATTCAAAATATTTAGCTCAAAAACTAAAAAGTAAATCAATATCTCGTAAACGGTGAATCAAATACAAAAAGTGTATAGAATAAAAAAGATGCAAAATTTAATTTCCTTTCATAAGTATGGTATCAGATTTAATGTATCTTCAACCAATATTGTCTAATTACGATTTTTATGATTTGAGAAAAATGCTATTTTTTCCACCTTCAATATAGGGTTTTTATATATATATTTTAAATTTCCTGAGGGCACCCCTTCTAAAATGCATTAATAGACCGTAACGAAGCCTCATACCAAATTTGGTGCTTTTATCCGCTGTGTAACGATAAAATCGCTAAGCCACCTGACTAGGAGTGGTGGGTGGGGAGGAGCCTTCCGATTATCCTTTCCTCTTCTTTACCTCGTAGTTAGTAGCTTAGCAGTGTAGATATCCAAACTGCCCCGAAAGGATCAATAAGTCTGTTGCAGTTTGTAAGTCCTTTGTATAGTCCTTTGTTCTTGTTCTTCTCTTCCTCTTCCTCCTCCATTTCTTCCGTAATTTCCTTTAAAATACGCTTTCCATTCCGGCATCTTCCTATTATTGTTGTCTTTGTCTCCCCTTCCTCCTCTGCTCCTCATTTTCCTCTTTCCACCTCTCCTCTTCCTCCTCACCTTGGTTCCCCTCACAATTCGCTTTCATTTCCTGTTATTCCATCTTAATTCTTTCTTATACTGTCTTTTTTTTGTTCTCTTCTTTCCTCTTCCATATCCTTCTCATCTTCCACCTCCTCCTCTTCCACTCCCTTCCCCCCCCCCCTCTTCTTCCACCTGCTCCTCTTCCTCATCCACCATAATTTCCCTCACAATACGCCTCCCATCCCCGTTAATTCCCGGTCTGGTTCCAAAACGCGACCTAAGGAAGAGAGGCAGGCCAGAAATTAATGAATCCTTGGTCCTGCTTGGAAGAGAACACCTGGCGAGGACGGGGAGGAATGATTTGAAGAGCTTTTGGTGGTAACGTTATCCAAGAAACCCTGTGGAAATGATGATGATGATGATTGTGTGGGTGTGTCTGGGGGGGTGGGGGTGGGTGTATATGTGTGGGTGTTGGTGTATATGTGTGGGTGTGGGTGTATATGTGTGTGTGTGGGTGTATGTATGTGTGTGGGTGTTGGTGTATGTGTGTGTGGGTGTGTGTTTGTGTGTATACAACAAATTTCGGCAACCTTAGTCGGGTAACTTCTGAATCTCGTTTAAGAAATATATCACTTAAGATCAGTTAACCCTTTGAGGATCATGACGCGTTTTGACAGAATATTCTTGCTATCATTAAACGATTTAATTCAGCTTCTGGTGAACTTGTGGGAGGTAAAGAGTTAATTGAGATAGTGTCTACTCCTTCCATCCCTAAGTATCCTTCCTAAATTGCACAACATCATCTAATGATAATCGTAATAAAATCTAAAAATGCGTATTAGATTCTCAGGAGTTCACTTGAGTCCATAGTCTGTTTTGTTTTTTTCAACCTGAGGGTAAATTGAACCCCTTAGCTGCTACCAGCTGATTGTTCAATACCTAATGTAAACATATGAAACTACTATGTATCTGCATCATATTATGGCTATCTATCTATCTATTGCCTGACGCCGTTATCCCCGAAGGAGTGGCCACGAACGAACCGCCCCCATGCACCTCTGTCCCCAGTCAGTCGACGCCCCTCCTCCCAACCAGTACCACCTTCATCCATATACTTCCTCACTCCATCCTTTCATGGCCAAGTTTTCATAATCAGCAATATTTTTCGCTTCAAAATCTTCGTAATAGCCAAGTAATTAAGATGAATATATGGCAATTTATCATCAGCTGGAAATAAATCGACTATAGTCACCGCTAACAATACAACCTGGTCCCGGATATAGCGAAAACAAAATTACTGATTCAATGTTAGCGAAAATTGTGCTCGTGTGAAACGAAACGTATTATGGTTGACACAAAACGTACTCAAGGGGTTCAAAAAGTTAGCACAACAATCTAAATGTTAATGACCAAAGAGATCAAAGAAACTATGATAATTACACGCAAACAACCACCCGTGCATGCCACTGGAGAACTGGCAACAATGGTCAACTTGCAACAATAGCGTCACATAGGCAGCTGGTGTATCCGATAACCTGTATTACTGTATTTGGGTATTGTATTCATGAGTTGAAGGGGAATGGTTTATTTGTTTGGTCGATTTTAGTTTTAATGTATTCAATATATTCTTAGTGTCCTCCCTATACCTCCAGCAAACTTAAAAGTACAACTTCAGGATCCCCCTTCAAGATATATTTGTACATTTTTGGGTAGACAAATATCCCGGCCGAAGGCCTATTCCTCTTATATTACAGGTTCGCTATCGCTCGCCAGGAAGAAAATCAACACCTAATTTACACAAAAAGTCTTAATATTGACAAAGAAAAGGGGCGAAAGGTCTTAAAATCGCCAAACTAATGGGCCGAGCGTCTTAAAATGTGAAAACTAATGGGGCTGAACATGAGGGAGAAGGGGGTCCAGAAAAACGGCCCATCTCCCCTTAAGGTGTCTGGTCATGTTTTTTAGCCCATTAAGTACCGGTGACGGCCTTTTCATCGTATTCTGGCAAGCATTGGACTATATATTTGATTGAGCTTAGGAAGGATCTGTGGTAGCTAAGAGGATTACTTGAGATAGCCTGTAGCCCTTTATTTGTTTGAGGTCCTTCCTAGCCTTAATAAAATCATCTAATAGTTGCCAGAATATAATGAAAATGACGTCACCGGTACTGAATTGGGTTATGCCACAAATGATAAAATAACGTCAAAATGAAAGTAGCACATATCTACTAACAGCCTTTTTTTTGCATATATTGAATTCGATTAAGGGGAAGTTAGCTATTTCTCCCTCATGTTTAGTTCAGATTTTAAGATGTTCGTTTCATTAGTTTGGCGATTTTAAGATCATTCGCCCAATTTCTTTGTCAATACTAAGACCTTTCGTGCCTTTTAGCTTTCGATTTTTTCCAGGCGAGCGACAATGTTAAGAAACTGAGAATAAAGGGGCAGCTGATGGAGTGTTTTAAAATTCTAAAAGGATTCAGTAACATAAATGTCAATAATCTATTTAAGATAGCAAAAGAGAGTTCCACAAGACGATACCAATTATACAGTAAAGCGAACCTAGAAACAGCTAGACATGTCTTCACCCACATTATAAGTAGTGAGTGGAATAAGCTCCCTAATGAGATATAACAGTGGCTCAATAGACACATTAAAAAAAGAAGGTTAGACCGATACCATAGAGAAGTTGGTCTAGACTCTAGAGTATAGATAATGATTACTGACAAGAGAACCTGGCAGAAATTAAAACTATTTTCCGTTAAAGAGAGTAGAAGGGTGGAAATGATAATGTAAATCATAGGTGAAGTATGCATGAGGTATCCTCAACCCAACCTTAGCCGTTTATCTCTGTCTCTTTTACTGTCCTAGTTTTCCTTCTGGGAGCGGAAGGCTAGGAATCCTCCTCCCCTTGTAAAATTAATCTACTAGACGAGACAGAGAAAGGGGCGAGGGAACACGAAAGTGGTCCCTGACCCTAAAAAATGGAACTATAAATGTTGTTTCTGTTCGGTCTCTGTCTCGAGCCGGCCACTCCCAACTATGGGGTATGTGCCTGAGCATATAAATACAGACATGTATTTCTAACTATTCTGTAAATTCCTTCAGGCGATTTCGAAGCTCTGCAAGGTTATTCACTTCTAACTGTTTTCTTACATGGTAAATCGCCGGAGCTCCATCACCGGAGAAGGCGGAGGGTGGGGAGAGAGCCTTCATCTTTGTTATCCTTTCCTTTCACTTTATCTTCCTTCTAGGGTTGTTATCTCTACTAGGATTAAGTCCTGGCCACCCCACAGGGATCGCAAGATATGTGTGACCAGTGTATCTATGTAACTATGTAAATAACTAAAACAAACAAATTATCTCTCTCTCTCTCTCTCTCTCTCTCTCTCTCTCTCTCTCTCTCTCTCCCGGCTCCCATTGGTTGGTGCTATTATTCAAGGATTATTGAGGGTGGGAGAATGGGTGGTGGGTGGAGGAGGAGGGTATTAGGCGGAGAGAGAGAGAGAGAGAGAGAGAGAGAGAGAGAGAGAGAGAGAGAGAGGGAGAGAGGGAGAGAGAGAGAGAGAGAGGGAGAGAGGGAGAGAGAGAGAGAGAGATTTACATAGATTTACATAGATACACTGGCCACACAGATCTTACGATCCCTACGAGGTGACCAGGACTTAATCCTAATAGAGATAGCAACCCTAAGAGAAAGTGGAAGGAAAGGATAGCAAAGATGAAGGCTCTCTCCCCACCCTCCGCTCCCTCCGGCAATATGCCGTACATGAAAATAGTTAGAAGTGAATAACCTTGCAGGGCTTGGAAATCGCCTGAAGGAATTTATAGTATAGTTAGAAATGGAAAGGAAAAGGCATGCACACCTTCACTTTTTTTTTTTTTTTTTTTTTCCAACTAAAAACGTTTTCATTTCCGCCAGGTTCTCTTATCAGTGATCAGCTTCTACTGCAGACCAACTTTTCTGTGATATGTGTCTCCTTTTTTTAAATGTGTATATCGAGTCACTGTCAATAACTTCATTAGGGAGCTTATTCCACTCATTAATAATACTGTGGGTGAAGAAATTTTTAGTTATGTCTAGGTTCGCTTTCCTGCCTGTTAGTTTTAATTTGTTTCCTCTTGTGGAACCTTCTTTGGCTATCTTAAATAGATTATTAGAATTTACGTTACTAAAGCCTTTTAGTATCTTAAAACACTAGCTGTCCCCTTATTCTCCGTTTCTTAAGCGAAAACAGGTCGAGTACTCTTAATCTCTCATTGTATGGCTTATTTCTAAGGGAAGGGATTAACTTTGTTGCTCTACGCTGAACGGATTCTAGTTTCTCTATGTCTTTTTTTTTTTTCTTTTTTTTTAAGTAGAGAGAGAGAGAGAGAGAGAGAGAGAGAGAGAGAAAGAGAAAGAGAAAGAGAAAGAGAAAGAGAGAGAGAGAGAGAGAGAGAGTTACATTGATACACTGTGTGGCCACAGACCTTACTATCCAAACAAGGTGGTCAGGACTTAATTATAGTAGAGATGGCATATCCGATAGAAAAGGAAAGTTGAAGGAAAGGATAGAAAAGAAGAAGGCTCTCTTCCCACCCTCTGTTCCCTCCGGCAATTGACGTACATGAAAAAGTTGGAAATGATTAACCTTGCTGGGCTTCGAAATCCCCAGAAGGAATTTACAGAAAAGATTGGAAAAAGGAAAGGAAATAAATGTATGTAACCCTTCGCCTTAGTAGTATGTACATTTTTGGGTTAATTGGATTCATGAAACCCGTCAACCTTATAGTATAGTATGTACAATTGTACATTTATAATGATGATTTTTAACAATTATTATTCTATATTTGTTAATTTACTTTTTTGTTTTTGTTTTTCTTACGCTCTATTCAGCTGAAAAAAAAATAATAATAACGGTGATAATTACTGCCTACTCCATACCAATATATCTGTGGCATGAGTCTAGATTTGTCTTTAATGTATCTATAGAGGAGCTGTCTATTACGTTATTTGGGAGTTTGTTCCATTCATCAATTATACTGTGAGTGAAGATTTTTTTTTGTATCTAGATTCGCTCTCCTGCCTAGTAATTTAAAATTGTTTCCTCTTGTAGATGTGTCTTCGGCTTTTTTTATAACTTATCTTGGTTAATGTTACTGAATCTTTTGTTATGATTTTAAAACACTCTATCAACTGACCTCTCAACCTTCGTTTCTTAACTGAAAACATATCAAGTTCTTTTAGTAATTCAACATATTATTTATTTCTTATTAATGAAGGGATTAGTTTAGTGGCTCGTATTTGCACATATTCCAATTTGTTAATATCCTTTATGAGGTAGGGTGACCAAAACTGCACAGCGTATTCGAGGTGCGGTCTCACCATACTTTTGTATGAGAGAGAGAGAGTGAGTGAGAGTGAGAGAGAGAGAGAGAGACTGGTTTAGAAAATAGGTTTATATAGTAAGTGGGTTGGGGGAATTAATAAGCCTCTTCTGTACCGTCGACGTCCTTTTTATTGTATCATGGCTACTTCTAATCGATTTTGTTCAGTTTAGAAAAGATCTTTGCAATTATAAGGCTTCCAACTATCTCAATCAACACTCTTAACTACCACAAAAACCTCCCTATTGCCAACCTAGAGGTTGGCAGACTGGAAGTCAAAGCGTCACATCTTCCTTTGCCCCTCAACTTTCCTATCATAATTGCTGAGGAGTACAGGACCTTGGGTAGGGCTTTGGTTTCCCAGGCGTTTCCGCGGCTTCCTCAGCTCCTCGCCTTGGAGTGGCTTCGGTCACCTGGGCTTTATTAGTGGTAAGCAGGAAGAGTTCTGTGGGGGTGCTCGATTATGGCCTTGGCCTTGCTCGGGACCTTGGGGCTGCTCGGTCAGAGAGCCTGGGGAACAACAACAAAACTACCACAGATCCTTCTCTAGCTGCATTAAATCTTCTAAATATAGCTAGAATAAATTATAAGAAACGTCGCTGGTACAGTCAGGGTTAATGAGCTAGCTGAGCTTAGGTGGTGAGTAAATGAGTGAGTGAGTGAGTGAGTGAGTGAGGTGATAAGTGAGTGAATGAGTAAGTGAGGTGATGAGTGGGTGAATGAGTGAGTGAGTGAGGTAAGGGGTGGGTGAATGAGCGAGTGAGTGAGGTGATGAGTGGGTGAATGAGTGAGTGAGTGAGGTGATGAGTGGGTGAATGAGTGAGTGAGGTGATGAGTGGGTGAATGAATGAGTGAGTGAGTGAGGTGATGAGTTGGTGAATGAGTGAGTGAGTGAGGTGATGAGTGGGTGAGTGAGTGAGGTGAGTGAGTGAGGTGATGAATGAGTGAGTGAGTGAGGTGATGAGTGGGTGAATGAGTGAGTGAGTGAGGTGATGAGTGGGTGAATGAGTGAGTGAGTGAGGTGATGAGTGGGTTTCATTTGACCACTCCTAACAGTCTTTTGTAACATGGTAGGCAGCGGTGCTCCTTTTTAACATGATTTGTTAATTTAGGCGACTACACCACGTTCCTTCGAAGAATTATCAAGCCTACACTCAACCATTCTACCAAGTATCTACCATTCTACCATTATCTACAATTTGATCCAGTTTTATCCGGTCTACAATACCAATTATCTAGCATTCATTGTTTCCTGAGTTCCTGTTCAATTTATCTCTGTTGATTTCCAACCACAAACCACAAATTGGTTAAGTTAATACCATTTCTACAGTTCGTGATTCAACCACTCATTTATCCTGTTCATCTAGCAGCTCTTCGATAAAATCTCTTCAACAACGAGTTTCTACCAGTTCATCTCTACGGCGATTCCTGTTGCTGCTGGGAGGCGACTTTATCAAGAGAGGAGAGTGTGGAGTCATCGTGTTGCATCGTTGTTGCGGGATCAGCTGAGCAGATTTAGCGCGTGTGAAACAGTGCTGACCTCTGCCCTCGACCACACCTCACTCCTCAACTCACTCCTCCTAGAAAATTGACTACCATCACTACTCTTAAGTGCTTTTAAAGGTGTGTACAGTGAATATCAAACATCTATATATTACGGTCAATTATTTCCCGCATGTCTAGCGAGATAAATTCATTTTTCTAAATATGTCTCATAAAATGAGTCTCCCTAGATATTGCGTGTTTTCTAACACATATCAAATCGTCAGTGACATGGCGGTCAATTTATCATGTCGTTTAGTCAAAACTCCAATTTCTCATCATGTCATTTCATATCTGTATCCTCATATGGATCATGTCATACCGCGACCCCCTGACCCGTCAAGGGATAGGGTAGGCAAACGCACTCGAGTCTTACTGTCACCCTTGCAATGTGTATAAGTGTGTGCGGTATGCGGTGATTCCCAGATGTTATTATTAAATTGTTATTCCTAAGTGATAACATTCTTTTTTGAGACTTTATAGGGGTTAATTTCCCAAGTCAGTAATATTCATTAATGTTTCCTAAGTTTCTTAAACCCGCAAGTTGATCTAAGCGGTTGAGTTAATTTAGTTTTTTAATACATCTGAGGTTTTAAAGTGAATTTAGTGTTCATTTCTTATTAATTATTTTAATTACAATAAATTTACAAGTGCTTTCGAGCGGCCTCCAAGGTTTTGGCTGTATCGACCTCGGTATTCTCTTCTCGCTCATGGGTGCGAAGGTATTTGTAATTTGTTTTTGTTTTTCTTATAAGTGAGTAATTTTAACATCTTTATTGTACGTACAGTGTGATTTTAATTTCTCTTAACATCTATTGTAAATTTCTAACGAGTTTGACATTCCATCTTAATTTGTTTTCTTTCACTCGCTAGTGGGCCTATATTGTGTCTTTTATTAACCCGATGGTCAATACTATTGTTTTCATTTGAGTGCGAGTTCTGTAAAGATTAATTTTAGAGTTTTAATTACCATCTTTTTGTCCAAATTGTGGACTCTACCGAAATGCACTCGTTCAATTTTTGGTTTTAGAGTTTATTTTGAATTGAATTTTGGAAGTTTGATTGATTGATATTGTCTTGGTGTATTCTTTTTGGAATCGTTAATTTTTTTTTTTTTTTCGTTCTGTTTTATTCTGAAGTTTTTTTTTCTTAGTACTGTATTATGATTTCCTAACATTTTTTTTTTCCATTTAAGTGTAATCGTTTCTGCCTTCTGGCTACAGTCAAGCGCTGTATATTTCGGTAGATTTTCGTTCGCTAATTTGGGACTATTTTTTTTAGGGGTCTTTTCTAAGTTACTTTTTTATTTGTGTTTGCCCAGGGAGTCTATAATTATATTTGTTATATTTGCCTGAAACATTGAATAGTTTGGCTAATATGAATATTGGATTTCCCTGTTGTGGCAGTATTATCATTGAAAAGGAAATGTTCTTGGCAAATATTTTGTTTTAGAGAGTGCTTTTGGAAACTGAAGAAAATTATCAGAGTATATTGATTTTTGTTTCGTGGTCTTCGAGGAGAACGGCCATATGGAGAAGGAAAATATTAGTATATTCTGTTATGAGTTTATGATAAAATAAAAAGGTAGGAGTTAATTTATTAATATCTATACGGTCTATGGTATTTAATATGACTTCTGTGTAGTGTTATGGGGAGATGCATTTTCTTGGTGAATTAAGTTTGTACATGTATGATTTATTAATATCTGTATGTTGTAAGGTATTATATATAACTCGACATGATTTTATTTTAAGAGAACATTTCTTGGAGGGGTTCGAGTGTGAATCCTTAGAATTTTCTTGGGGTTTATGGAATTTATTCTAGAATTTATTTGCACTACCTTGTAATAATTTTATTTGCAACGTTGAGTGTGTGAATGTATTCTATATTTTCCTAAGATTGGCCATAGGAAATGCATTATTTTGAAAAACGGGTAGCTCCTGGTTGAAAAGATTTATTACAATTTTAGTTGAATATTCTATGTGATGTTATTTGCGCAATGATTATTTTCCAGATTAGGAAGGTATTATATTACACACCACGGGATGTGGATTATTGTGTTAAATATTGATGTGTCAATTCCTATATGAATTTTATTTTGAGCAATGATTTTGTTTTCAGAATAGGAAGGTACTCATATTACATACCACATGATGTGGATGACTGTGTTACATATTGGTGTGTCTATTTCCTTGAGTTTACATTGAATTTTTGTTGAGGGTTTGTGTTTTTGTTTATATATAAACTAGATAGTATTAAGACACATATCACGGGTTTGTGGAGTTGTGTTTTTTGCTATTTGGTGGGTTTTCCTATGGGTAGGAATATTATTTTATTTTATACAATTGTATTTGTATAATTTTTACCTAGGATTTTTTTTTTGCAGCTGTATATTTTAATTGTTCTTCTTATTTTATATCAATATTCCTTTGCTTTGTTATTTGTATTTACTCCAAACTTCATTGCATATTGGGTTTTTGTTCTTTTTGGGTTTCTTATTGAAATTTGTTTGAAAATAATACCCATAGTATTTTACTTTGTACAATTTTTTCTTTCATTGTCTTTGCATTTGTGTTTGCTTTGTTAAAAAAAAATCCGTTTTTTATAATTTTACTATAACTTATTTTATTAACAAAATACTTAGAAAATTTCCATTCCACTTTCAATTTTTATCTTCAACTTACAATGTATTTACTTACAGTAGGTGACTATTCATCTTTTATTTTCATTGTAGCTTCATGTACTTCTGCCTGCTTCGTTATTAGGCCTACCTTTGTATTCTGTAGTCACCCAGACATTGTTCGTTTGCCAATAATGAATCGTGTTGCAGGGGGCTACGAGGGGACCATAGGAGAGCCGAGAGGTAATGTGCGAGGGATGGAGTTAGTTAGATTCATACCTTACTCATTTTAACTGTAATTTGCTTAACTCTCATATCATTTTAAGTGCTACCTTGCTGTGGGAAGCAAGAATCTTAGTGGGGGCGTATTACATCTCAAGATTATACTATTTATTATGAAATCATTATAACCATCTATCATATAATTTAAAGGTGTTTTAGTTACAGTATCTAGATTTATATGGGGGACTGTACATTACAGAGGTCAGAAGATCATTCACCCCTATGACGTATTGTCTGGTCAGATCCTGTCACACACATTCTGCTGAAATGACACTCCTTGTACTTTCTCCAACGCCATCTTGTAACCACGGGTAGCCATCTTGTAACCGAGAGGTGAATTATAGGTATGGCTTGGAGGTGGTGAGAAGGTGAGAGATAGGGAGAGCAGGAAGATAGAATCGAACATCCAGGGTGATAACATATACCCAGAGATACCCTCTTGAGTTAGGGTTTACTCTTATATTACTTTATAGTACTTCTGTATATCTTTCAGATTGTTACTTAAATATATCAAAGTGGTTTTGGAACAGAGATCTTTAATTATATTCCCTTTACCTATATCTATCAATATATAATAGGTATATGGTAATCGGTGGTGGCAGCTTTTATACCTATCTATTAAATCAATCAAACTACAAGTAGAGAACTCAGCCTCTACACTACAACTTCTACAATCATCATACAACCTACAGTAACCTATTGCTCATAGGAGACACCTTAAGTCTACCTACATCGAGTAAGAGGTTAACCCTTATCATAAATATAGGATCGTAACTCAAAACGTCCTAATTCTCCTGTCTGGAGTTAACCCTATGAAGACATTTGACTACCCATAAAAGTCCTTTGTAACATAAGTGAGTGAGTGGGTGAATGAGTGAGTGAGTGAGGTGATGAGTGGGTGAATGAGGTGATGAGTGGGTGAATGAGGTGATGAGTGGGTGAGTGAGGTGATGAGTGGGTGAGTGAGTGAGTGAGTGAATGAGTGAGTGAGGTGATGAGTGGGTGAATGAGTGAGTGAGTGAGTGGGTGAATGAGTGAGTGAATGAGTGAGTGCATGAGTGGGTGAGTGAGTGGATGAATGAGTGAGTAAATGAGTGAATGAGTGAGTGGGTGAGTGAGTGGATGAATGAGTGAGTAAATGAGTGAGTTGATGAGTGAGTGAGTGAATGAGCGAGTGGGTGAGGTGATGAGTGGGTGAATGAGTGAGTGAGGTGATGAGTGGGTGAATGAGTGAGTGAGTAAATGAGTGGGTGAGTGAGTGAGTAAGGTAATGAGTGGGTGAATTAGCTAGGTGGGTCAGTGAGTCGATGATTGAGCGAGGCTGTAGTCTATAGTAATGCTTAACCTGGCGGAAAATTAAATACCTTCACCAGCTGATTTTTCGATACTTATGGGGAGGTTTTTAGTTTGCTCCCTAGACCTCCATCAAGCTGAAAATAATACCCCAAGATCCGCCTTTGAGATAAATTTGCACGTTTTTAGGTAGAAAAATTTCCCGGTTGGAGGCCGGCACCTCCTAAGTTACAGGCTCGCTATCGCTCGCCAGGAAAAACATCGATATCATGGCAGACTGGAACACACTCACAGAGAGAGAGAGAGAGAGAGAAGGATAGCGTGTGTGAGTGTGTGTGGGGGGGGGGAGGGGTAACAGACTGGGAGGCAGAGAAACAGGGAGGGGTGAGATGTGGTTGTGGTGGTGAGAGGCAAAGAGGGAGTGAGAGTGAGATAGAGTGAAAGGGAGGTGTTGGAAAGGAAATATGGAATAGGAATACGATAGAACTTCATTAGAAACATTTGTGTGTGTGTGTGTGTGTGTGTGTGTGTGTGAATAACTAATCATAGTCATATATGTCATTGGTAACTTTCTGAATTATATCTTTCATATAGGGTAATTATTATAACAATTTAAAGATTTTCATTATCCTTACTGTTAGAGAAGTTTCATTCCTACGGAGGTAAAGCAATACCCATGAATACAACGTCAGTCTGAAGCAGGTTGTATGATTCGTAGGGTTCACTTTAAACCTACAGTAGGCGCATGGATTGTTTTCTTGATAGAAGCATATGTTTCCTCTATACATAATAATGGTAACATAATTGTGAGATGAAAAAGTAAAGTAATAAATACCAAAACAATATATATTAACATTCATTTATATGCATATAAATAGTAAGACGTTAATATGAACTCGGAAAAATAAAACATATCATGCAACCAATATACAGAGAGAGTGAGAGAGAGATGCATGGAAATATTAGTATATCAGTTAAATCTTGGTTATGGCACTTGTATTTAAGTAATACTAATAATAATAATAATAATAATAATATTAATAATAATAACAATAATAATAACCTGAGACAAATGTCAAATTTATTTGTGAGGCTAAGGCAGGATTCAAAGACCTCAAATGCTTCACAGTGTGTTCGTGTGTGCGTTGCCCCCTCCCCCCAACCCCACCCCTAACTATCACTGTGGGCCGCCGTCCAGTAAGGGTCCTAGCCTCACCTCTTTGTCAGAGAGGAGTGGGCTAGAGACTATGGTATCCGAGTGTACATATGCAGATGCACTGGGGAGAATTACGTGTAGGCTAACATAAGAGGACAGTTAAACAACTTGGCTAGGAAGGGACCACGCTACAATCTTCTCCATCGAGATGACCGAATAAGGTTCTGGGTTGTTGTTGTTGTTGTTTTTCCTCAAGCTGCCTGGCCGAACAGCCCTAAGGCCCCGAGCAAGGCCAAGGCCGTAACCGAGCACCCCCACAGAACCCTCCCTGCCGACCACAATAAAGTCTGGGTGACCGAAGCCACTCCATGGCGGGGAGCTGAGGAGGGTGCGGAAACGCCCGGGAAACCAAAGCCCCACCCAGGGCCCTGTGCCCCTCAGCAATTATGAAGAGAAAGTTGAGGGGCAAAGGAAAGATGTGACGCTTTGGCTTCCAATCTTGGTAGATTAGGAGGTCAATCCACGCAAGAGACGCCGTCACTTGAGATCTAGAAAATATATAAGTAAAAGGAACAGTCAGAGTAAGCTATGGGTATGGCAGAGATCGCTCAGTTCTCACTCTGATAGACCAGCCCATCACCACATGACTAGAACCCAATCCTCTCAGCATCAGCTAGGAAAGGCCCTAGAAAGCCGCCTTTGGCGGGGGGATAGCTCCCCTATTTCAACCCTTTTCGGGGTTGGGCACCCGCCCTGGGTTCTGTTAGACGGTTACCGCGTGACGCCTTAAACCACTAGGCCAACCCGACCCATGTATGTGTGTATGTATGTGTGTGTTTGTGTGTGTATGTGTGTGTGCACTGGGTACGTGAAAATACCGTGGTGTGAAATAATGACATCAATTTACTGAGGTTCTGAAGAAAAAGTCATTTTTGGACAATTTTCTCCAATTTCCTCATTTGCCGGGGCTACGTCATATTTCAGTGCGGGGTGTCTTCCAATGCTCGATATTTATTATTTTGTATTGATATTTCATTGTTATTATTATTAAAATAATAATTATTATTAATATTATGAATAATGATAATATTAATATTATTATTATTATTTGTATTATTATTGTTACTATTATTATTGTCGGTGTTTCTGGAGACACTATTGTTATTGCTACACGAACAAGATGTTGATGTTGCTAATGGTGGTGATGGTTATGGGGATATACATATTTTCATAAAACATAACATATAGGCTACACATAATGCTTTTCTCATTCTCTATCATTTTGTCTTCTTAATCTCTCTCTCTCTGTCTGTCTGTCTATCTGTATGTTTGTCTGTCCGTCTCTCTGTCTGTCTGTCTCTGTCTCTGTCTCTCTCTCTCTCTATCTATCTAGCTAGCTAGCTATTTATCTATCTCTCTGCCTATCCATCTAGTTCTCTATCTATTTATCCATCCATCTATCTATCTGCAAGCCACTCAACTCTGGCGGATGTGATCGAGAGAGACTAGCAACTCCCAAATGGTCGCAGGGAGGGTACAGACACTCATACAAACAGACAGAATAAAACTAGACAGACAGACAGACAAACAAGGGCCATGTAAAGCTCGGTTCACATATGCACGAATTAACGTCCCGTCCGGCCACGACCAAAAAAATAGGCAGGACGGCATCAATCTGGAGGCCCCATGGTATACATGCACGAATTAACGTCCCGTCCGTCCCCGTTCCCTTTTGCTCGGTTCACACATGCACGAATTAACGTCCCGTCCGTCCCTGACCCTTTAATTCGCCTGCAAACGAGCAAGGACGCCGGCAAAATCACCTATGGTCGATACACGGACATGCGGTGTCGCCAGCTCACATGACGCGACGGTGGCACATCGCCGACTCTCCTTCCAACGTTTTTTTGCCACCGTTCTCATCCCATTCGTCGGCGTCTAGATGCCGCCAGTCGACGTCTAGCCGCAGTCTGTCGGCGTCTAGACGTCGACTGCTCCCGTGGGTGTCCCGGCCTGACACGTTTTGTGGCAGTTGCCATGGCCCACGCCGACCATTTTATGCATGCACAAAATGTTCGCCGTCTCCCGCCCCATGTCCCGTGTGCTGGCGACACCACACGTCCCTGTACCGACCATAGGCGATTTTGCCGGCGTCCTTGCCCATTTGCAGGCGAATTAAGAGGTCGGGGCCGGACGGGACGTTAATTCGTGTATGTGTGAACCGAGCTTAAACAGACAGACAAAAATAGGCAAGCCAGACAGACACGAGGAAGATAGTTAAATATACAGACAAGCAGAAAAAACCGAACAGACAAACAAACAAACAAACAAACCTGCAGGAACTACTACAATAAAGAGGGTGGAACAATGCAATAATCTAACTAATAAGAATAACTATTAAAGAAATACATGCAGAACTAGCAAAACCAAATTGTCAGAACTGTTAAGCGAAAATTGAACTACTTCAAAGAATCATGGCGATAATATCTAACAAATATATTTAAAAGTATCCTTAACCCGTATAGCCCCAGCGACGCGCCTGACGCGTCGGCGATGTATGTAACGCACAGCCCCAGAGACACGCCTGGCGCGTCACCCTAATTGCGCCGACCGTAACCTCAGGTGTAGCCACTCAAGAGGGCTCAAATTTGTATGGGAACTGTGTACGTATCCCACGCAACCGTGCCGATGGTTGAAAACTCTCAAAGTCCACGTGCGTGCGCGCGAGCGCGCAATAACCTGGTTTTTGGGGATAATTGCCTTCAATTTTTTACTCTTGTAAAATCCGTTTTCGGGGGCTCTGTAGGACCATTTTTTAAGCTTTTTGAGCGGTTGTTCGTGGTTTTTCCTTCATTCCTAACCCATTCGCTATTGTTTCTGGAATAAAACCATTTTTTGAAAACCGGCCGGGTTCTGGTGCGCAAACATTACAAAACTAGCCGGGGCTCCACGGGTTAAAAGATTGTGTGTGTGAGAGAGAGAGAGAGAGAGAGAGAGAGAGAGAGAGAGAGAGAGAGAGAGAGAGAGAGAGAGAGAGAGAGAGAAGCAATAATAATAGGAAATGAGAAACCAGAACGGTGGTCAGGGCCGGTCATAAAAGTAAAGAGGGAGGCAGAGGAGGAACACGGGGAATTAAAAGAAAATGTGTGAAAGGGGAGGTAGTGAGAAACATGTTTACATGATATATAATACTGCGTCATATAAGGCTTATATCAGTATATATATACATATATATATATATATATATACATATATATATATATATATATATATATATATATATATATATATATATATATATATATATATATATCGGTATATATATATATATACTGTATATATGTATGTATGTATAAGATTCCTTGTGTGGGGTAAATCTGTCTAAATCCCGGACCAGCAAAAAGCTAGAAACCTGTGAAAAAGAAGGATTGAGAATATTGTGTATGTAGTCCACCACCACTAAGGGCATTTTTTACAGTCGCACTATATTTTGGGCTTAGGTTCTACATAACATATTTGGTTGCCATTTGTATATATAATTTAACTGAGCAAACATTAAATAAATTTAACCCGTATAGCGTGGGCCTAGCTGTAAATCCACCAAGTTGGATTTCCCCAGATTCTAAATACACATAGGAAATGGTTGGTTAGGTTTTATCACGCCGTGGTGGAGTGGGTTAACCCTTTCACTGTGGCCGACGTAACTATATGTCTTATGTAGAAAAGGCTTACACTGCGACTGACATACACATATACAGTACGGTCCGGTAGCACTAGCCGAGTTGACTGCTCCAACCCGCCCCGCTTATTGCCAGACGCTTCAAGGAGGTTCTAAGCTTGCCACCCATATATATATCAGTGTGCTTAGTACATTGGACGAGGGAGTGTATGTTTACAATGAATAGGTGTTTTAGAAGCTGAAAATCAACATAAACAGGGCCACTTCTCTATGTAATTGTGACAGGTATATACCTTGTAAGAATATGAGGTTCATTTCATCTTCATTTCAACAGCTCATACTGTCTTATTTTTTTTATTTTTTTTTCTATGTGATTGAGGGAAGCAAAAGGCATAACTGCCTATAGCGAGTGCCTCCCCCATAGTTGAAAGAGTGACAGGGCCAAAATCAAGGGACGTTCGAGCCAAAATGACTGGACACACGGAGTTTGAAGCAATTTAAGTCATAGGAAGAGGGAAAGACTAATTCTGGGAGAGAGTTCCAGAGCTCAGCTGTTGAGTAGAAGAAAGTTTGAGAGTAACGTTTCACTCTTGGGTTGGAGAGTTGCACAGAGTAGGGGTGGGATTGAGTTGCAAGACGGGTACCACGTGCCCTACGTAAAGGAGGTGGTATGCACTGGGATAGCTCTGAAGAACACTGATTATTATAGTAGCGATAGAATAGTGAGAGAGATGCAACATTGCGGCGGAGAGAGAGAGATTGCAGAGAGTTGGTGAGTGGACGGGAGTTAATGATACGAAAGGCCTTCCTTTCAACTTTGTCTAGGAGAGCGGTGTGAGAGGAACCTCCCCACACATGTGATCAATACTCAATACAAGGGCGCACTATGCCCCTGTACAGAGCAAGAAGCTGTGCAGGGGAAAAGAACCCCCTAAGGCAGTTGAGCACACCCAGCTTCTGGGAGGCTGCCTTAGCAAGACTGGTAATATGGTCCTTCCAAATGAGAGCAGAAGAAAAAGAGATGCCAAGAATATTGAGAGAAGATGAAGGGTTGATTTTTGTATTGTTGAAGAATAAGGGATAGTCCGCTGGGAGATCCTGACGGGTAGATAGATGGAGGAATTGGGTTTTGGAAGCATTAAAGTTAACAAGGTTTTCTCTGCCCCAATTGGAAATAGTATTTATTTCAGAATTTAAGAGTTCTATGGCTTCATTACGTTTATCGTTGAGGGATTGCTGGTTGGGGCGTTCTGAAAAACTAATGGAGTAGTGTAAGGTTGAGTCGTCTGCGTATGAATGGATGGGAATTAAGGAGATCATTTATAAAAATTAGAAAGAGAATAGGAGATAGGACAGAGCCCTGAGGAACACCGGAGTTTATCGGGTGAGGAAGTGAACAATGGCCGTCCACAACCGCGGCTATGGAATGGCCGGAAAGGAAATTAGAGACAAAGGCACAGATGGAGGGATAGAAACCGAAGGAGGGTAGTTTATAAATTAAAGATTTATGCCAGACTCTATCGAAGGCTTTCGATATGTCTAATGCAATAGACAAAGTTTCACCGAAGTCCCGAAAGGAGGATGACCAAGAGTTAGTAAGATATGAAAGAAGATCACCAGTAGAGCGACCCTTAACCCTTCTTTAGCGGCGCGCATCATATGTCGAGTGAAAGAAATTTGGACTATGTGGCGGCTCACAACATAAGTCGTGTGGCATTTTCAGCACGTAATGTTGCTGAGAGAGAGAGACAAGTGGTGGCAGGAGACTAGCGAGCGTATGACTGCTCCAGACCACCGCGGTGGACCAACTGACATGAATCCCACCCTCCTTCACCCTCTCACACTCGCTACACAGTGAATTGTTTAGGGAAAGTACCGAATTCCATGGTTTTTGCACTCGTGTTGCGCGATTGTTGCAAGAGAACTAGCGGTCATACAAGGATCGTTGGGGTGTCATTGGAAAGCTCTGTTTATGCCCTTTCAGGAATAGATACTTGTTTTACGCTCTGGGTCTTATTTAGGCATGAAAATAATCACGTAAAGAGCCCTATTTTGGGTAAAAACACCCCGCTGGTGGCTACATATTATTTACCGCCTAGGCCGCTCGTTATGTGTTAAGGAAGCCATACTGGCGATCTGAGAGCAGATAATGAGAAGAAAAATGCTTAAGAAATTTGGAAGCAAGAATAGTTTCAAAAACTTTAGAAAGACAAGAGATGAGAGCAATTGGACGATAGTTGGAGGGTTGAGATCGGTCACCCTTCTTTGGGACAGGTTGAATGTGAGCAAACTTCCAGCATGAAGGGAAGACGTTAGAGGATAGACAGACGAAAGAGTTTGCCTAGGCAGGGAGTCAGCACGGAAGCACAGTTTTTGAGAACAATAGGAGGAACACCGTCCGGACCGTACGCCTTATTAGTGTTAAGCCCAGAGAGGGTAGAAAGTACATCTTTAGAAGAGATTAGGATATTAGGCATAAGTAAGAGAGAGGAGGGCGGAGAGGGAGGAATAGCACCGGAATCATCCAAGGTGGAGTTTCTAGCAAAAGTTTGAGCAAAGAGTTTAGCTTTGTCAGAGGAAGAAGTGATGGTTGTGCCATCAGAGTGGGAAAGGGGAGGGAAAGACGAGGAAGAGAAATTGTTGGAGTGGTTTTTGGCTAGATGCCAGAAAGCTTGGGAAGAGCTAGAGTTGGATAGTTCAGTGCATTTATTATTGATGAAAGAGTGTTTGGCAAGTCGAAGAACAGATTTGGCTTGATTCCGGGCAGAAACATATGAAGAATGAGAGTCTTGAGTTTTAAGGCGTCGGTACCGTTTGAATACCTCCTCCTTATTGCGGACAGCAGTAGAACAGGCGTGAGTAAACCAATTTTTTTTAGCATTAGTCTGAGAGAAAGAGAATGGAATGTATGCTTCCATGCCCGATAGGATTACCTCGGTAATGCGTTCAGCACTCTCCGAGGGTCCTCGGCCACGGAAGCAGAAATCATTCCATGGGAAATCAAAGAAGTACTGCCGGAGAGCCTCCCAGTCGGCAGCGCCAAAGTGCCACAAGCGCCGCCGGCTAGGAGGATCGGGTGGCCGTACTGGAGAGATAGAACAGGTGACAGCGATAAGTTTATGGTCGGAGGAGCCCAAAGGAGAGAAAAGATCGACAGTATAAGAAGAAGGGTTAGAAGTTAGAAACAGGTCAAGAATGTTGGGCCGATCTCAGATGCGATCCGGGATACAGGTGGGTTGCTGAACTAAGTGCTCTAGGTCATTTAGGATAGAAAAGACGTAGGCTTGTTCACCAGGTGGATATATAATAACATTACTTTCAATATCATCCAGTTACTGCGAGTGGAAGTGAAGGAGAAAATCATATATTTTTGCTCGCGGGTGTAAATTGGGGGGGTCGGCTGGTCAGCGACTAAACAAGCAATGTAATGATCAATTTTCCTGGGTGGTCTGAGGAGGTAGTGAGGGGATGGTAACTGTTATAGGGAGGCTTCGACCCAATAATTTCATTGAAGCTCATTCCATTTTGCTGAGGGATACGCATATGGCGCTAGGGTGACGTATATTGACAGGAAATAGCGGGATAATAGTTGCCTAGGCATAGCTTCCCTATAAAAGCCACCAAAATGAAAGAATTAAAGCACGGGCTCTCGCCCAGATTGTCCATGGTTCGGTCCTGGGTGAGGGTAAAAATATTTATTAGAAGGAGAGAATTATTGTATTCAGCTTAGGAATGACACGATGTAATAAAAGGGTAAATTAATTTATGTTGGTCCTTCCTAAGCCAATCATGTTTAATGTTAGCCAAAATTATATCTAGTACACATTAATGGGGCTAACCCCTCCGTATATCAGAATACATTTTTTCACAGTATTCTGGCTATCATTAGACAATTTAATGCAGTTTAAGAAAGAGTCTTTAAAGTCAAAAGGTTAATCGAGATATAAAGTACCCGTTTGATTCATAAACGGCCTTCCCAAGTTGTATAAAATCGTCTTGTGGTAGCCAATACAATCTGCTCTCACGCGATATATTCTCCTTACCTTTCCTATACTGTCTATACTCTGCCGGCCTCACCTTCATCTCTCCTCACATTATCTCCATTAAGGGGGGTCACCACATTTT
This sequence comes from Paralithodes platypus, assembly GCA_032716605.1. Lineage (NCBI taxonomy): Eukaryota > Metazoa > Arthropoda > Malacostraca > Decapoda > Lithodidae > Paralithodes > Paralithodes platypus. The sequence continues at coordinate 35,829,928 of CM064489.1, read as the reverse complement.
GTAATCTTTCTCTCCTTTTCTCTCTTTCTCTGACTTGTATCCATTTGTCCCCATTCAGCCAACTGTTTTAAGACGTTTATCCCCATCCAGGTGTCGATTTCTTCCTGGCAAGCGATAGCGAGCCAGCATTTATTGAGAAATCCGGCTTCGCCGGAGACATTTTTCTATCAATTTTTTTTTTCAAATTTAGCTTGCTGTAAAACAAAAATATACAGTATATATGCTGGGTCGCTACCGCTCGCCAGGAAAATATTGACACCTGGATGGGGTAAACGTCTTAAAACAGTAGGCTGAATGGGGCCGAATGGATACAAGCCAAAGAGAGAGGCAGAGGAAGAGAAAAAAAGCGAGGTGGGCTCCCTTAACAACTCACCTGTGGAAGAGAAAAGGAAATGTGTTAGCTATCGTCTTTTTATTTACCGGTACTGTATGTTTTATAGCAGGACAGTGTTAACCCTTACTGTACCGGCGACGTCTATTTTAATTTGACTTCAGCTTCATATAAACGATTCTATTAAGCTTAGGAAGGATATATGGTAGCTGAAAGGATGAATTGATATAGTCTGTAGCCTTTTTGTTTGGTAGACGTCCTTCCTAAGCTGAATAAAATCGTCCAATAGTTGCCAGAATATAAGGAGAAAGATGTCACCAGTACTGTATAGGTACTGTAAAGGTCTATAGAAAGATGTCACCAGTACTGTATAGGTACTGTAAAGGTCTATAGAAAGATGTCACCAGTACTGTATAGGTACTGTAAAGGTCTATAGAAAGATGTCACCAGTACTGTATAGGTACTGTAAAGGTCTATAGAAAGATGTCACCAGTACTGTATAGGTACTGTAAAGGTCTATAGAAAGATGTCACCAGTACTGTATAGGTACTGTAAAGGTCTATAGAAAGATGTCACCAGTACTGTATAGGTACTGTAAAGGTCTATAGAAAGTATACATATAACTAAGTGTTTTACTCTCGCAATTAACCCACTAATATTATTCAGACAGACCTTTTCCAAACAGAATAGAAATTACCACTTGCGACTTTTGGGCTATAAGGAAGTTGGAGCTGTAAACGTGAACAATATTTGGCAGTATTACCAACTAAAATATGGCTACAGAGTATATACAATTATATAAAATCCAATTGATTGCGCTTTCTATCTATCACTAACTCATGTAATTACTGTATATTTGCAATACAATTAAACAAATAAAACAATCCCCAAGATGTCGCAACTGATTCTGTTAATTAAGTATATATACCTGTGAAATATATCTAGATATAAATTGTTAAAGCTACATCAAGAAACAAGAAGTGTTTCATACGGAAATTACTATATGTATAGAAGTACATTGAGAATTACTATATGTATAGAAGTACATTGAGAATTACTATATGTATAGAAGTACATTGAGAATTACTATATGTATAGAAGTACATTAAGAATTACTATATGTATAGAAGTACATTGAGAATTACTATATGTATAGAAGTACATTGAGAATTACTATATGTATAGAAGTACATTGAGAATTACTATATGTATAGAAGTACATTGAGAATTACTATATGTATAGAAGTACATTGAGAATTACTATATGTATAGAAGTACATTGAGAATTACTATATGTATAGAAGTACATTGAGAATTTGAATTTACTGTCTTATTTACATAAATAATAGTCTTATATAAATAATAATATTCTGGTCTTTTGTTTCTCGAAAGCACTAGTTCTTCCGGGGGGAATTCACTAACGCTCGGAACACGTTGCTCCTAAATTAAGTGAAATGCGGCGTTGTTCATATACAGTATAAGCTACAACCGTGGAAATGCGGCGTTGTTCATATACAGTATAAGCTACAACCGTGGAAATGCGGCGTTGTTCATATACAGTATAAGCTACAACCGTGGAAATGGCAACAGCTAAAGCCTAAAATAATTTGGCAGTGTGCCACTTCCAAGATTAATTAATAATAATTAATAATAATAATAAATAATAATAATAATAATTATAACTTTTCTGGAAGAGAAAGGTCATAAACTGTCCTATCGATCTTATCGTCTTATCGATAGCAGCAATTGATTATACAACCTAGGAGCCACGTAGGAAAAGAATTGATCAGAGAAGGAAGACTGTTGGATGGCTCCTGGTTCCTTGAGACGCAAAGGATCATCATTGCTTCGCAGGATCGCACCAGGTGTGCCAAGGAGGGTGTGCCAATGGATGTTTTAATAGTTCAGCAAGAAACTTAGGTTCACCAATCTTAAGAGCCTTCAAAGTCATGAGACGCAGTTTAAACTCTCTCTTAGCTTTAAGCGGCAGCCAGTGTCACTCTATTAACCTCTGGGCTGCGCAGCCCCTGTAGTGTACACCATACCCCTGTGCGTAAGTATTTTCATTGATTCCTCACTAAAATCGTTAATTTACCATAAATATAATTAATACTTATCCATATGCGCCTATTTTAAGTTTAATATGAAGATAGTAACATGTAACAACAATAAAACAAGTGGGAATAGTGTTTAGATGGTCAAAATCGCGAATAAATACGGAGCGGTCCAGTCATGAAATGTGGAGCAGAGCGAGGCAACCCCACCTCTCGCGAGGTCTGAAGCATGACTGAGAGTCTCACCCCACCCTCTACCTTACAAAACACACTCGCTAGTCACGTAACCACACCCTGTAACCGGCTTGCATAAGGGAATAACAGGGAAAATAGGTGATAATTGAAGGAGGGGGGGGGGGGGGGAAGGGGGGGAAGGAGGGGACTTTGACAGATGTGGAGAAGTGATATGAGGTATGGAGGGGGAAAAAAATAGTTTCAAGTGTTACTGGGGCCTTTTAAAAAACACATTTTTAGGCCTAGGATCTTAAGAGTCTCCTCGCAGTCGCCCAGTAAATCCTCTTAAGAGTCTCCCTGCAGCTGCCGGGTTAAAGTAGCAAGGGTTCTCGATGGGAGACCAAATATAAAGCTCGCTGGTCTTTCTGCAATAAATAATTAGGGAGACCAACCCATGAAGCATTACAATAATCTACGAGAGACAGTATGATTGATAAACCAATGTTAGGAAGCAACGCTTGTTTAGCAACAGTCTCAAGGAGTACAAGCTGCTAATAGGCATATTACAATTTCTGATGACCGAATTGATAAGGTCTTTATAATTTAATTTTGAGTTGAAGTATATATACTCCAAGGTTTCGGACTCGGCTCACTGGATGAAGTTGGGATTTGGCCAGTGCATGAGCGGAAGAAACACTGGGAAAATTGGTTCACTCATGGGTTAGAGAGTTAGACAGAATAAGGATGGGAAGGTGTTGAAAGGCGAGTGCCACAAACTCTTCACAAGGGAGGAGGAATACATTGAGAAAGCTCTGAAGAACACTGATTATTGTAGTCGTGATAGAAGAGTGAGAGTGACTCAACCTTATGGCGTGTAGTAAGAGATTGAAGAGAGTTAGTGAGAGGAGCCGAGTTGATGAGACAGAATGCTTTTGACTCACAAGATTTTTGACTTTCGAAATGTATGGTGTGGCTGGATCCTGCCTACACGTGTGAATAATACTTGATACATGGGTACACTGTGCCTCTGTACAGAGCAAGAAGCTGTGCGGGAGTGAAGAACCAACAGAGATGGTTGAGCACACCTAACTTTTGGGAAGCTGTTTTATCAAGAATGGTAATATCAAAGGTCCAAAGAAAAAGAAACACCAAGAATATAGAGAGAAGATGAAGGGTTGATTTGTATATTGTTGAAGAGTAAAGGATAGTAATGTGGAAGATTGTGACAGGTAGATATATGGAAACATTGGGTTTTGGATGCATTGAAATCAAGAAAGTTCTCTCTGCCTCAGTTGGATATAAGTGATAGATCAGAAGATAGGTGTGCTATGGACTCATGATATGAGTTCTCTCTGCCTCAGTTGGATATAAGTGATAGATCAGAAGATAGGTGTGCTATGGACTCATCATATGAGTTATCTCTGCCTCAGTTGGATAGAAGTGATAGATCAGAAGATAGGTGTGCTATGGACTCATCATATGAGTTATCTCTGCCTCAGTTGGATAGAAGTGATAGATCAGAAGATAGGTGTGCTATGGACTCATCATATGAGTTCTCTCTGCCTCAGTTGGATATAAGTGATAGATCAGAAGATAGGTGTGCTATGGACTCATCATATGAGTTCTCTCTGCCTCAGTTGGATATAAGTGATAGATCAGAAGATAGGTGTGCTATGGACTCATCATATGAGTTCTCTCTGCCTCAGTTGGATATAAGTGATAGATCAGAAGATAGGTGTGCTATGGACTCATCATATGAGTTTTTAAGTAACTGCATGGTGGGTCATTGTGATAATCTAGTTGAATAGTGTAAGGTAGATTCATCGGCATAAGAGTGGGCAGACGAGTAGAGGTACAGTTGAGAAGATCATAAATTAACATTAGAAAAAGAACTGGAGATAGAACAGAAACCTGGGGATTACCAGATTTGATAGGTCGGGTACGTGAGCATTGGCTGTCCATAACCACAGTTGTGGAATGGTCAGAAAGGAAAATAGAGATAAAGGCACATACTGTATAGAGGAATAGAAATTGAAGGATGGCTGCTTAGGAATAAGAGATTTGTGCCACAGCAGCCCTTAAGGAAACCATACTAGTGATTGTAAAGTACCGTAAATTATGGGAATACAAATGCTTAGAAAATTTTGAATTAAGAATAAATTGAAATACTTTAGAGATGCAAGGAATGAGAGCAAGTGGACGATACTTGGAGGGTTTAGAGCGATCACCCTTCATTGGGACAGGTTGAATGAGAGCAAACTTCCAGCAAGAAGAGAAGATGCTAGAGGACAGACAGAGACGGAATAGTTTTCCAAGGCAGGTGGTTGCACAGAAGAAAAAAGTTTCAGTACAACAGAGAAAACACCATCTAGTCCATATGTAGGCTTAGTATTAAGTCCAGAGAGAGCAGAAAGTACATCCTTAGAAGAGATTAATATAATAGGCAATAATAAGAGGGAATGGGGAGAAAGGAATAGCAATGGAATCCTTCAAGGCAAACTGTTTACCCAAATTTTTAGCAAAGAGCTCAGCTTTGTCAGAGGAAGAAGTGACGGTAGTGCCGTCGGAGTGGAAAAGTGGAGGGAAACACTAAGATGTAAAATTGTTGAAAAAGTATTTTGCTAGGTGTCAGAAAGCTTGGAAAAAGCTAGAGTTGGAGAGCTCCTTACATTTGTTATTGATGAAAGAGTTTTTGGCAAAACATACAGTATACTATACATATCCGGTATATATATATATATATATATATATATATATATATATATATATTTATATATATAATATATATACACATTATATATATATATATAATTTATTTAAATTTCTATGTGGATGAGGAAGACAAAAGGCAAAACCGCCTGTGATGAGTGCCTCTCCCGGAGTTAAAAGAGCGACAGGGCCAAAATCAAGGAATGTTCGAGCAAAAATGTCTGGACACACGGAGTTAGAAGCAATTTAATCATAGGATGAGGGAAAGATGGATTCTGGGAGAGAGTTACAGAGCTCAGCTGTTGAATAGAAGAAAGATTGGGAGTATCGTTTCACTCTTGAGTTGGAGAGTTGTACAGAGTAGGAGTGGGGTTGTGTTGCAAGATAGGTACTACGTACCCTGCGTAGAGGACGTCGTATACACAGAGAGCTCTGAGGAACACTGATTATTGTAGTAGCGATAGAATAGCGAGAGAGATGCAACATTGCGCCAAAAAGAGAGAGATTGCAAAGAGTCGGTGAGTGGACGGGAGTTAATGATACGAAAGGCTTTCCTTTCTACTTTGTCTAGAAGAGCTGTGTGAGAGGATCATCCCCACACATGTGAACAATACTCAATACAAGGACGCACTGTGCCCCTGTACAGGGTAAGAAGATGTGCAGGGGTAAAGAACCCCTTGAGGCGGTTGAAGACACACAACTTTTGGGAGGCCGCCTTAGCAAGAGTGGTGATATGGTCCTTCCAAGAGAGACCAGAAGAAAAAGAGACACTGTGAATATTGAGAGGAGATGAAAGGTTGATTTTTGCATTGTTGAAGTATAAAGGATAGTCCTCTGGGAGTTCACAACGAGTAGATAGATGGAGAAATTGGGTTTTGGAAGCAATAAAGGCAACAATGTTTTCTCTGCCCCATTTGGAAATGGTAGTTTGATCAGAAGATAAGTGTTGTATGGCTTCATTACGTTTGTTTTTGAGGGATTGCTTGCTGAGGAGTTCTGGAAAACTCGTTAAATAGTATCAGGTAGAGTCATCTGCATATGAATGGATAGGACTGGAGGTACAGTTGAGAAGATCATTTATGAAAATTAGAAAGATAAGTGGAGATAGGACAGAACCATGAAGAACACCGGAGTTGATAGCATGAGGACGTGAACAATGGTCGTTCTCAACCGCAGCTATGGAACAGCCGGAAAGAAAATTAGAAACAAAGGCACAGATGGAGGGATAGAAACCTAAGGAGGGTAATTTAGAACTTAGAGATTTGTGCCAGACTCTATCGAAGGCCTTCGATAGAGTCTAGCACAATAGAAAAGGTCTCACCGAAGTCCTGAAAGGAGGATGACCAAGAGTTAGTAAAAGATGAAAGAAGATCACCTGTAGAGCGACCCTTAAGGAAGCCATACTAGCGATCTGAGAGTACATTTTGAGAAGATAAATGCTTAAGAAATTAGGAATTAAGAATAATTTCAAAAAATTTAGGGATACAAGAGATGAGAGCAATTGGACGATAGTTGGAGGGTTGAGAGCGGTCACCCTTCTTTGGGACAGGTTGAATGAGAGCAAACTTCCAGCAAGAAGGGAAGACGTTAGAGGAGAGACAGTATATATAGTACCGGTATATATATATATATATATATATATATATATATATATATATATATATATATATATATATATATATATATATTATATATATATATATATATATATATATATATATATATATATATATATATATATATATGGATATATACATATAGGCCTATATATATATATATATATATATATATATATATATATATATTATACATATATATATATATATATATATATATATATATATATATATATATATATATACAGTATATACTGTATACATATACTGTATATTTTTTTCTATGTGAATGAGGGAGACAAAAGGCAAAACTGCCTGCAGCAAGTGCCTCGCCCAGATTTTAAAGAGTGACAGGGCCGAAATCAAGGGACGTTCGAGCTAAAATGCCTGGACACACGAAGTTTGAAGCAATTTAAGTCATAGGAAGAGGGAAAGACTGATTCTGGGAGAGAGTTCCAGAGCTCAGCAGTTTAATAGAAGAAAGTCTGAGAATAGCGTTTCACTCTTGGGTTGGACAGTTGCACAGAGTAGGGGTGGGATTGTGTTGCAAGGCGGGTACTACGTACCCTACATAGAGGACGTGGCAGGTATGCACTGGGAAAGCTCCGAGGAACACTGATTATTGTAGTATATATATATATATATACATATATTTATATATATATACAGTATATATAAGCCTGGTCAGACACCCACCCACTTGCTTGCAATTGTCATTAAGGAGAGTGGTATGCTGATCAGAATCTATATCAGTGAAAACATTCTACCGTACTGAATTGCTACATGCAAAGGTGTTATATAGCATTACTTTAAGGTGTAACTAACATTTTATCCAGCTTATCATTATTCTATGTACAGTATATAGAAAGAAAAAATGCATCATGTGGAACAAATACACACACATACATATTATCTGTTATGCTAGACAAAAACAAGTATTTGTGGGTTCTTCTAATGGGGAGAAACGATTTCAACATACAAAATATAATATAATACAAGGTGAGTTGTGCAATAGGTACAAAACAACACTTTATATATACAATAAAATAGGTCTCACACAATGAGACGTTACACTCTATTCACATAAATAAATATTACACAGAATACACAAATATACACAATAGTTTGTTTATTTTTCTATGTGAATGAGGGAGACAAAAGGCATAACTGCCTGCAGCAAGTGCCTCCCCCAGATTTCAAAGAGTGACAGGGCCGAAATCAAGGGACGTTCGAGCTAAAATGCCTGGACACACAAAGCTTGAAGCAATTTAAGTCATAGGAAGAGGGAAAGACTGATTCTGGGAGAGAGTTCCAGAGCTCAGCAGTTGAACAGAAGAAAGTCTGAGAATAGCGTTTCACTCTTGGGTTGGAGAGTTGCACAGAGTAGGGGTGGGACTGTGTTTCAAGGCGGGTACTATGCACCCTACATAGAGGAGGTGGGAAAAAGATGGGAAAGCTCCGAGGAACACTGATTATTGTAGTAGTGATAAAATAGCGAGAGAGATGCAACATTGCGGCAGAGAGAGAGAGATTGCAGAGAGATGGTGAGTGGACGGGAGTTAATGATACGAAAGGCTTTCCTTTCTACTTTATCTAGGAGTGCGGTGTGAGAGGATCCTCCCCACACATGTGAACAATACTCAATACAAGGACACACTGTGCCTCTGTACAGAGCAAGAAGCTGCACAGGGGTAGAGAACCCCTTGAGGCGGTTGAGCAAACACAGCTTCTGGGAGGCTGCCTTAGCGAGACTGGTAATATGGTCTTTCCAAGTGAGAGCAGAAGAAAAAGAGACACCGAGAACATTGAGAGAAGATGAAGGGTTGATTTTTGTATTGTTAAAGAATAAGGGATAGTCCTCTGGAGGTTCCTGATGGGTAGTAAGATGGATACATTGAGTTTTGGAAGCATAAAAGGCAACAAGGTTTTCTCTACCCCAATTGGAAATAATAGCTAGATCAGAAGATAAGTATGTTATGGCTTCATTACGTTTACTTTTGAGGGACTGCTGGCTGGAGCATTCTGGAAAACTAATTGAGTGGTGTAAGGTAGAGTCGTCAGCATATGAATGGATGGGGCTGAATGTACAGGTGAGAAGATCATTTATGAAAATTAGAAAGAGAATAGGAGATAGGACAGAACCCTGAGGAATACCGGAGTTGATAGGATGAGGAAGTGAGCGATGGCCGTCCACAACCGCAGCTATGGAACGGCCGGAAAGGAAATTAGAGACAAAGGCACAGATGGAGGGACAGAAACCGAAGGAGGGCAGTTTGGAAATAAAAGATTAGTGCCAGACTCTATCAAAGGCCTTCGATATGTCTAGTGCAACAGAAAAAGTCTCACCGAAGTTCTGAAAGTTGGATGACCAAGAGTTAGTAAGATATGAAAGAAGATCACCAGTAGAGCGACCCTTAAGGAAGCCATACTGGCGATCTGAGAGCAGATTATGAGAAGAGAAATGCTTTAGAAATTTGGAAGCAAGAATAGTTTCAAAAACTTTAGAGATACAAGAGATGAGAGTAATTGGACGATAGTTGGAAGGTTGAGAGCGGTCACCCTTCTTTGGGACAGGTTGAATGTGAGCAAACTTCCAGCAAGAAGGAAAGACGTTAGAGGAGAGACAGAGACGAAAGAGTTTGCCTAGGCAGGGGGTCAGCACGGAAGCACAGTTTTTAAGTACAACAGGAGGAACACCGTCGTCCGGACCGTACGCCTTCTTAGTATTAAGCTCAGAGAGGGTAGAAAGTACATCTTTAGAAGAGATTAGGATATTAGGAATAAGTAGGAGAGAGGGGGGTGGAGAGGGAGGAATAGCACCGGAATCATCCAAGGTTGAGTTTCTGGCAAAAGTTTGAGCAAAGTCTGCCAGCATATTCAGTATATTCTAAAGTTAGTTTTCCTTCTTAAGCCTGATTCTTAATATTACCACAACGAGGGACAGTAATTATTTATATTAAAAAAAATCACTAGAATACGCAAGGGATGTTGTTGTTCACAGGAAATTCTTGCTATCAAATATAATTAATTTCATTGATACTAGAGGATCTGTATGTATGTATACATTATGTATAAATCCAGTATATTTACATACACTATAATATATGCAGAAAGCCTTAGAATTGAAATATACATTGCGGTCACTACGTAATATATCTTAGAAGTCAGTTCATCTACAGTAAACACTTCTCCAACTTTACACCCATTTTACTCAAAATTTAAATTAGTGAGACTTAAACACAATTTTCGTCTTACAGTTCATTGGAAAGAACGGAAAAATCTCTATAAGGCTCTAGTATTTTATATGCTTCCTGTATCATACAAAGCATGTAATCAAACTCGTAAAAAAAAAAAAAAAATCTTAGCCGCCTTATTCTGAAATTAGACCAAAATTAGAACAAATACAATTTGAGAGCTATAAAACCATCCTCTCTGTATTACTTAAGCATAATAACAACAATATACAGGCACATTTGTAGGAATAGATATATTTCTAGGAAAATTCATTTTTGTCACACTAATTTTACACAAGTATGGCCCTAATGCAAAATCTAATTGTAATAATTTTTTGAAAATCGATATGTGACAACATATTATATTCTTCTTCTTGTGTGCCAAATCTCATTGAAATCAAACACAAATTATTGACTAAGTAAGGGGTGGATGATCCCCTTAACCCCTACTGTACCGTAGGGTACAGAAATAAAAGTCCCCCCCAGTCCCAAGCAATGTGGCCAAAATGGCAAGATAAACAACCTCCCACCTCAAACGATGAAGGAATACTGGCTCTCCTAGTCTGCAGTGGCTTGGATATAAGCTGAAAAGTGTTGCCAACTCTGGAGCAGTGCTCAAACAGTCGTGGTACCAGGCACTGCCTGATACTGGCAGTTACATTACTGACGGCTCCCTGTCGTCGCTGGGACTGGGGGAGTGATTATCTACTGACGGCTCCCTGCCGTCGCTGGGACTGGGGAGTGATTATCTACTGGCAGCTCCCTGCCGTCGCTGGTACAGAAGGATTCTTTGCTTCCTTCCGCTGCTAATCTTCTTGGATGGTCTCACACCACAACTTTCAAGAGTCATAGATGTGATTTTCTTCTTAGATGCCAGTCTCGAACTGGTTGGTGAGTATCGAACATCACAGGTAGTGCCAATCTCGAACGTGGCTGGGGGGCTTCGGGCATCCCAAGTTTGTACAAATCACAAACTTGGCTTGGACCAAACAAGAATGGGAATTGTTCTGATATTCCTGTGTGGTTGCCTGCCATAATGTTCACTTTATCTGCATTGCCCTGTTTGATGATGTTGAGGGCGAGAAGGGCTTGCTCTGGTTCTGCTACCATTTTTGTGGTGGTAGAAGGCATCTCTGTTTGGAGGAAGGTGGCACGGTCGAAGCTGTTTTGCGCGGGAAAGGTGCTCTGGACCTCTGTCATTGTGGTGTTTATGTCTTTCTGGCACAGTTGTTGGGGTGGTTGTGACAGAGACTATTGTTAATGTTGGCATTACATTATTTGTATTATTGTTGATATGTTAAACATCCAAATAAACCCTGATGTGTCTGCTTTACCATCACCAGACTGACTATAGAAAGCAAAGAGAATAAAATTTAATAAAAGACTCAAGGGATTCTTCACACATTTACATATTTCAGTGACTTGTAAGCCTGCCTCTAACACAATGTGTGTGAAAAGCAGAAAATCAGTAAAGAACCCTGACCAGAACATGTGGCCACTAGGGCCCCCGGGAGCTACGTTTACAATTAGCACCATCATATGTACAATTGATATCAATCTCATTACATTTACAACTAGTGAATAGCTGGCTATGTTTACAAATGGCACCCGCACTATTTTCCAACTAGCGTCGTCACAACTACAACTGACACTCTTGTTTTGTTTACAACCAACGATCTGCAACTTTTTATTATTTGTATTTTATTATGTCAATTTTATTCAGTTTAGGAAGGATCTCTAGCAATTATAAGGCTTCGAACTATCTCAATCTACCCTTTTAACTACCACAAATCCTTGCTAACCTGCATAATATATTATAACAGGCGTAGCTGGTACAGAAAGGATTAATAATAGTAGCTCCAATAAGCTTTAATACTGAACCAGTGTAATTTTCTTTGAATCTAGTTAAATTTCATCTATTTTCAGTTATATAGTACCTTTCTAAGTATGTGCAATTTATGATTATGATATCGTAAAAGTAATATGTTGTAACGACATAAGTTAGTCATGGCTCTATGTTGTAGCTTGTGACCCTAATATGACATTGATAATAATAGTGATGGTAAATGACAGTAATAGTAGTTGTAGTAGAGGTGATAGTAATAGTAGTAGGCTACCAGGGATAGTAATATTAACACAAATCCAGCAGTGGCACAGCTGTAGTATCAAACGTGCTCCTGATGAACCTATAACCAGCAGCAGTCACAGGTACGGTTGCGCTAATAAGTCATGTCCCAGCTGTCATTATGTTTGGCTTGCTCTGTGCTGTATTAATGTTTGTCAGATGTTGAAAAGACCGGTAAGTGTAGGAACATGTTTGTATATTTCACTCGATATGAAGAAATGAAGCTTAGATATTGCTGATACCAATTATTGATCATAACTTACTTGGTGCCGAGACATCAATTATTAGCGCGATTATACAGCTTCTATTATCCCTCCCACCCTCACCCTGTATAGTGCTGGGTCGCCGTCACTCTTTTCCTGCTCAAATATGATAACACACACAAAATAAACAAACATAAAATAAATATATAGGCATATTGATGTTTTTTTTGTTTTTTTTAATAAGCAGCCTAATATGGACCATTAGGTCTATTGTTGCTCTCCTTCCTTTGTATTCCCTTGTATTAACCTTTTAAAGATCCAATACGTATTTCGTTTCGCTTTTCCGTCCATTATTAGACGATCTTATTCTGATTATGAAGGGTATATGGAAGTCAGAGGGTTGTTGTTGTTGTTGTTGTTGCTGTTCCCCAGGCTGTCTGGCCGAGCCTTGGGGTTGCTCGGAAGTCAGAGGGTTAATTGAGATAGCCTTTACCCATAAAATTCCTACAGATGCTTCTTAAAATCTAGAAAATCGTCTAATGATAGCCAGAATAAACTGTCAAAATGCGTCATACTCTTGGAAGGGTTAATGATTGCGTAGTGGTGCGTATTGATATTGTCTGTAATGGTAGTAGTAGTAGTGATGGTATACCCTGTTCCACATAAGTAGGCCAGAAATCGTGACCTCTAACCTCTGCAACTCAAAAAGGGCTAAAGCAAATGGGTTGTAAATGTCCATTCCTATTCCCTGGCTGATCATTCTCCAATGACATAAATATTAGCTCGATTACTAAAGTCGTTTGTGCGTAAAAAAGGTTAATGTTCCAGAGTTTTGGCCTACTTATTTGGAACAGGGTATAATAGCAGTAACAGTAATAGTAGTATGATAGTAATAGAAGCAGACATACAGACATGGCAGAAGAATAGTGATGATAAGTGTTGGTTATGAGCGCATAGGGCCTTTTTTATGACTCGACAAACAACTCCACCGATCGAGAACACCGTCGTATTGGTTTCACGACCGACCAATTAGACTGACGCTCCTTGGGTTTAAGGAATCTGTACCGGTGAATGCTACTGGTTAAAGTGTGATAATCTCAGTCACCACACTATCACTCATCTCATTACGATCCATCCTATTTACAAGACCAATTAGATGGTAAGATCAAGGGAGCGCAATTGAGGTGTTTAAAAGTGCCGTGTATGCAGAAAAATACTTTCGATACTGACAGAATTTTTTAAATTTACCATATAAAGCACTATTTCTTTTTCATGTGAGTTTATTTTACTTATATGATGATCATATAAACAGTGAAGACCAAGAAAATATGTGTAAACAGCAAATATCTAGTGAAAAACATATATTTGTAGCGAGAGAGAGTGTGCAACATACATCTGCTTGTTAAAAGTGCTTGAGGCACACTGGCCCTGTAGCTCTCTTCCGTGGATGGGAAGGGGAGGAGGGAGTGTGAAGGAGTGTTATTTCCCCATAAATCGTGGGTGGAAAGGGAGGAATCACGAAAATAAGAGGAATAATAGCCAATAATTGAAGAGAGGGAAAGTAGGGGGGGAAGGAGAGGGATGGTGGTTGGGACACATATAGGGGAGAGGAAGGAAGTAGTGCAGAGTGATTATACTACCTAATCACATATTGCTTCCATTTGAATGCCTGTGGGGTATTTTGGGGGTATAATTTCATGGGCTGTCTTCAGTGAGGCCTATCACTTAGCCTTACGCTATACAGATACTTCTGTGAGGCCTATCACGCTTTAGAGGTTAATAGTGTTGTATTGTCTTCACCCCTTTCCTGCTGAAGTAAGATAAATGTACAGCTTTGATAATAGTGAAGGTAATGGTATATATGGCTGTAGGAGTGATGGTAATGGTAGTTATGGTAGTGGTATTAACCCCTACTGTACCATAGTAAATTAGATTATATGTACCCATCAGTACCAAAATGACTCATCAGCGGCAAGCCAACACCCTCCCACGACAAGAGTTGGTGGGTGACTGACTCCTCTGAGAGAAGTATGAGCAGTGTTGTCAACACCTCACAGCAGTGCCTTCAAGTCATGTTAGCGTCTCCCGCTCGATATTAGCAGGAACAAAGGTCGCATATTACTGACGGAAGAGAGCCATCGCTGGTATTAGTGTAACCCTATTGTACTGACAGATCAGAGCCCACACTGGCACTGGATAGGTTAAAGGCAGTAGTGATTTAGGGGCAGTAAAGGGTAGTGGAAACTATGTTGATGGTAGCAATGATGATGGTTTTAATAGTAATGGTAGTAGTGGTGATGGTGATAGTATCAGAAATCCAGTGTTGGTAGAGATATAGTGATGATCAAAGGGTGGCTGTGATGAGACTATAACCAACAGCAGTCAGTGGCACTGATGCAATTACCTTCACCTCCCTCCCTACCCTGTATTGCGTTACCTTGCCTTCATCCTGTATATAGTTTTGTTATTGTAAAATACAGACACATATACTGTATATAGTAGTACAGCTTTAGTGCTGGTTATGTAAAGGCCAGAAATTGTGACAATAGCCTGACGGAAAATACCAATGGGATATCTCTAATGGTCTCTTGGTAGTTTACTCGCCTGGTGGGCTAGCGGACTCGGGTTCAAATCCTGGCCCGGGATAGCTTCTCAAAAAGATTTTTTGGCGGCAAATTTCCGCATCTAACGAAGTTTAGCTGCTGTGGTAACATAGTTAAGACTAGAGGGGAAAAATGTGAGTAAATATTATGCGTATGTATTAAACATATGGAACGTATGGGAAGCGAGAGAATGGCTAAGAGAGTGTACGAGAGCGAGGTGGAAGGAGAGAGAGGGAGAGGTAAACCGAAAGAGAGGTCGAAGGATGGGTGAGGAAGTATATGGATGAAGGCGGTGCTGGTTGGGAGGAGGGGTGTCGATTGACTGGGGACAGAGGTGCATGGGGGCGGTTCGTTCGTGGCTACCCCTTCGGGGATCACGGCGTTAGGCAATAGATAGATAGATAGAACTCTTTGAGTACCAGCGACGTGTGCTATATTTTATTCTAGCTATATTTAGACGATATTATGCAACTCTGTGGTAGTTAAATAGGTTTGTTGAGATAGTTGGAAGCTATATATGTGCTAGAGGTACTTCCTAAGCTGAACAAAATCGTCTAATAGTTGCCAGAATATATGAAGGGCGTCCCTGGTACTGAATGGGATAACTCCCGTTTTACCAAGGAGTTATCCTGGGCCGGGATTTGAACCTTGGTCCCCCCCGGGGCAAGGACTCTACTACGAGACCAATAGAGATATCCCACTTGGCTTGGTCGGTTCAAGTATATTTCCACATCGTGTTGTCCGTTTAGGTTATTATCACAATTTCTGGCCTTTACATCAGTGGTAGTAGGTATTGCATTGGTAGTAGTAGCAGGAATATTAACCCCTTCTGTACCGGTGGCATCTTTATTAGACGATTTTATTCAGTTTATAACGGGCCTCTAGCAATTAACAAACTTAGAACTATCTCACCTAATTCATTTTACTACCACAGATGCTGCTTAAACAGCACAAGATTGTCTAAATATAGCTCAAACAAAATGAAATACACGTCGCCGGAACAGAAGGGGTTAATAGTAGCCTAGTAATAATAATTCCTCCCTCTCCGCCCTCCTCTCTCTTACTTATGCCTAATATCCTAATCTCTTCTAAAGATGTACTTTCTACCCTCTCTGGGCTTAACACTAATAAGGCGTACGGTCCGGACGGTGTTCCTCCTGTTGTTCTCAAAAACTGTGCTTCCGTGCTGACTCCCTGCCTAGGCAAACTCTTTCGTCTCTGTCAATCCTCTAACGTCTTCCCTTCATGCTGGAAGTTTGCTCACATTCAACCTGTCCCAAAGAAGGGTGACCGCTCTCAACCCTCCAACTATCGTCCAATTGTTCTTATCTCTTGTCTTTCTAAAGTTATTGAACTATTCTTGCTTCCAAATTTCTTAAGCATTTCTCTTCTCATAATCTGCTCTCAGATCGCCAGTATGGCTTCCTTAAGGGTCGCTCTACTGGTGATCTTCTTTCATATCTTACTATCTCTTGGTCATCCTTCTTTCGGGACTTCGGTGAGACTTTTTCTATTGCACTAGACATATCGAAAGCCTTCGATAGAGTCTGGCATAAATCTTTAATTTCTAAACTACCCTCCTTCGGTTTCTATCCCTCCATCTGTGCCTTTGTCTCTAATTTCCTTT
Organism: Paralithodes platypus; assembly: GCA_032716605.1. Classification (NCBI taxonomy): domain Eukaryota; kingdom Metazoa; phylum Arthropoda; class Malacostraca; order Decapoda; family Lithodidae; genus Paralithodes; species Paralithodes platypus. Next base: position 35,813,253 of record CM064489.1, on the reverse strand, counting down.
CCGGCCGTTCCATAGCTGCGGTTGTGGACGGCCATTGTTCACTTCCTCACCCTATAAACTCCGGTGTTCCTCAGGGCTCTCTCCTATCTCCTATTCGCTTTCTAATTTTTATAAATGATCTCCTTAACTGTACCTTAATTCCCATCCATTCATACGCAGACGACTCAACCTTACACTACTGCATTAGTTTTTCAGAACGCCCAGCCAGCAATCCCTCAACGACAAACGTAATGAAGCCATAGAACTCTTAAATTCTGATCTAAATACTATTTCCAATTGGGGCAGAGAAAACCTTGTTAACTTTAATGCTTCCAAAACCCAATTTCTCCATCTATCTACCCGTCAGGATCTCTCAGCGGACTATCCCTTATTCTTCAACAATACAAAAATCAACCCTTCATCTTCTCTCAATATTCTTGGTGTCTCTTTTTCTTCTGCTCTCATTTGGAAGGACCATATTACCAGTCTTGCTAAGGCAGCCTCCCAGAAGCTGGGTGTGCTCAACCACCTTAGGGGGTTCTTTTCCCCTGCACAGCTTCTTGCTCTGTACAGGGGCATAGTGCGCCCTTGTATTGAGTATTGTTCACATGTGTGGGGAGGTTCCTCTCACACCGCTCTCCTAGACAAAGTTGAAAGGAAGGCCTTTCGTATCATTAACTCCCGTCCACTCACCAACTCTCTGCAATCTCTCTCTCTCCGCCGCAATGTTGCATCTCTCTCGCTATTGTATCGCTACTATAATAATCAGTGTTCCTCAGAGCTATCCCAGTGCATACCACCTCCTTTACGTAGGGCACGTGGTACCCGTCTTGCAATTCAATCCCACCCCTACTCTGTGCAACTCTCCAACCCCAGAGTGAAACGTTACTCTCAAACTTTCTTCTACTCAACAGCTGAGCTCTGGAACTCTCTCCCAGAATCAGTCTTTCCCTCTTCCTATGACTTAAATTGCTTCAAACTCCGTGTGTCCAGGCATTTTGGCTCGAACGTCCCTTGATTTTGGCCCTGCCACTCTTTCAACTATGGGGGAGGCACTCGCTATAGGCAGTTATGCCTTTTGCCTCCCTCAATCACATAGAAAAAAAAAAAAAAATAATAATAGCCAGCGTTACTACAAGTGATGATTAAGGGGGGTCACCTACTTTAATAATAATAGCCAGCGTTAGTACAAGTGATGATTAAGGGGGGTCACCTACTTTAATAATAATAGCCAGCGTTAGTACAAGTGATGATTAAGGGGGGTCACCTACTTTAATAATAATAGCCAGCGTTAGTACAAGTGATGATTAAGGGGGGTCACCTACTTTAATAGCCAGCGTTAGTACAAGTGATGATTAAGGGGGGTCACCTACTTTTTTTATTTTTCTCTCCTTTTCTCTCTTTCTCTGACTTGTATCCATTTGGCCCCATTTAGCCAACTGCTTTAAGACGTTTATCCCCATTCAGGTGTCGATTTCTTCCTGTCGAGCGATAGCGAGCCAGCATTGTATGGAGAAATCCGGCTTCGCCGGAGAAATTTTTCTATCGAAAAGTGTACAAATTATAGGTTTGACTCCTGTAAGGAGATTAGGAAAACCTAATATTTAGTAGTGGCCCCGTAATCATTGACGAACATGCCTATTACATAAGGCATCCTCTTCAAACACTAATCCGCCGTAGTTTGAATCTACCGCGCAGAGCATTTAAAAACTGAGGAGCCTTCATCATGAGCGCACGCGACCTCACTCATGGCTTCAGTCATTATGAATTGGGTTCTCACTACGAAAAACTTCGTAAAAAATAAAAACAAAAAGAAAATAAGAATAACTATCCAATAAGCTTTCCATCATATCGTGGATGTACTTGTGTGGATTTCTGACCAGACGCTGATCCAGGCGTCATTCCTCCTTCACTGACATATCAAGTAAACCAAAATCCTTAATACATCAACGAATGGGAAGGGGACGGTCGGGAGGGCCCCAGTCGTCAATGATTACGGGGCCACTACTAAATATTAGGTTTTCCTAATCTCCTTACAGGAGTCAAACCTATAATTTATTAGTGGCCCCTCCATCATTGACGAACATGCCTGATATCTAAGACTGGAGGGGGACATTCGTAATCATATCATAACTCTAGAAAAGCAGATAATAAAAACAACCACATAGTATTCTTACTTTTGAAAAATGTATTTAATACGGCGTAGGCCGGAAATATACAAGAAAAAGGGGGTTCAGGCAGGTGCGTGCTTCAAAGAAGCCTGCCTGACAAAAATAGGTAACCCTGAAGATTCTGAACACAGATCTGTAGTTACAAAAGGCACCCCACTCAACGAGTGGTGACAAATAATAAGTTATAAGTTTATATGTGCACATCATAAACCCCAAAATACATGTGGAGATCAATTGCTAATGAACTCCATTGAACTAATGTTACATTGCTTTCGCAGCTAAAACTACTATAACAACACTGTTGTTTTGTACTAAACTTTGTACTAGCACAAATTCTCTCAGAGAAATTTTCATATCACATTTCAACCTTAAAATGTATCACAGTTCTCATACTCCGGCGGGGTCTAGGGTGTCCTATGTCAACTGACTGCACCCCCCCCCCCCCTTTCCTTGAAAATAAACATAAGTGACTGCAGGGCCACCTAGACCCTCTGCCTTAAAGCTATACATGGTAAGGAAGGTTTGTCTAGAGCAACTGACAAGTATCTAGAGAGAAACGTATGATTAGACGCCCACAACTGTGTGGACGCAATATCTTCAACTGAAAAGTTTTTCAGGAAACGTAAAGAGGCCGCCCACTTGCGTAAATCGTGGGCCCTACCCACAACGCCGGGATTACTCTCTTTAATGACTTCTACCAGAAGAGAGGCTAATCGCCGTTTAAGTAAGCGTTTACCCGTACTCGCTACCCATAAAGCACCTTGGGGGTTATGAGGAGCTATTCTTAAATATTTGGTTAGAGCTTGCACTGGACATAAATTATGATGCACCTTTCCCCTTTTTAACGCCGGCACCGTGAATTCAGAAAACACGTGTGCACTATGCTCATTCTTGGCTACAAACGCCGGGGAGGGTGCAATGGAAATGGAATCATTAAGTCTACCAAACCTAAGACAATTAGGTGTGTTGCTCATCGCCGCCAGCTCAGACACTCTGTTTTCCGGTGGCCAAAGCCAAAAGGAAAACTGCTTTCTTTAAGATTAAAGCAAAGTCTGCAGTATTTTGATACAGACGAGAATGAAGTAAAGACAAAGCTTTGTCCAGAGACCAAGTAGGCATGAGCTGACGGGGAGGTGGGCGGAGTTTAAAACACGCTCTCATAAATCCTGTTTCCTCCGCCACCGGTATGGATAGACCTGTAAGGTCGAAAAAGGGCACTCTAATCGCAGTTAAGTGATTCTTCAGAGTAACCACAGATAAACGTTTCTGCTCAAACAGATAGTTCAAGTAATTAAAAACCAATGCCACTGAGGGTACAGTTTGTTCCGTTCTAACAATCCAAGAAGTAAAAGCTTTCCAATGAGATTGATATTGTCGCTTAGTAGACTGAGTATATTGATTGAGCAATTTATTGGTCACATCTCTACCGTATGGTGCTAGCCACTTGGCCTCCTGAATGTCCATAATGCAAAAGTCAGCGAGGTCTCTAGGTTGCCAATCGTGTCTAAGTGGAAGTACCTGACCGGGAGCGATACGGGTCCGGGCACCACATTATTAACTGCTGGCACCACACCTGCGCCGGCCACAGGGGCGCGATTAGCGAGACTAAGCCTCGATAAACTCGTAGTTTGTTCACTACGTGGCACATTAGTGACGCATCTGGCGGTGGAAACAGATAGATGGAGCTCCATCTGTTCCAGTCTGTCACTAGGGCGTCTGGCCCCCCTGCCGGCGTTATCGTCCGGCGGGTGAGGTATAGAGGGAGCTTGTGAGTCTCCTCGGACGCAAAAAGATCCACTTGTGGATGGGAGAGCTCCGCAATCATTAGGTCGAAAATGGGTTGCTTGAGCTCCCATTCTACTGTCGTGCTCTGTCTCCGGGACAGAGCGTCTGCCCAGACGTTCGCTACGCCTGGGAGATAAGATGCGTGAAGATAAATATCTAGACTGGTGGCTAGGACAAAAATCTCTTCCGACACGAGTAGCAACTTCCTTGACCTCGTTGACCCTTGTTTCTGAATACAGTGAACTGCATTCAGATTGTCCATTCTGAAGGCCACTGACTTGCCCCGTAACGCCGAGCCGTGAGCCTGAAGGAAATACAATGGGACTAGTAACTCTTTGACATTTATGTGAGCGATTTCTAAGTGGGACCAAAGTCCCTGACCCTGGTGCCCCTGATTTGACTGAAATCCCCACCCTATGGTGCCTGACGCATCCGTGTCTACCCATACCGTTGGAGGAGGAGAGGTCCATGACATGATTGAGTGCAATGTTTCCCTCTTCGCCCAGACCGCTAGTAAGGTGTGGATTAATTTTGGTATGGGCCATAATTTTCCCGCCGGTAAGAGTGGGAAATATTTGTTGCCCTCCAATATTAATCGTTTTACTTTCAACCGGCCCAACTTGACAGTTAGCTGAATCCAGTTGAGAGAGCCGACCAGAGACTCCCAGACTCTTCGTGTCGTAGTCAGACTGTGAAGAAACCTGAACAGTTTCCTGCGAAACCTGTTGCGATTGTCCACACTCTGACTCAGAGTGAGAGCGGCGGTGTCCCAGACCAGCCCTATCCACTGAATTACTCTTGAGGGAACAAGGTTTGACTTTACCAGATTTACCTTGAAGCCTAGAGTTTTGACATGATTTAAAATGATATTGACATGTTTTATGCATAATTGTTGTGTCTCTGCCACCACCAGCCAGTCGTCTAGATACCACAACACTCTGATTCCCTGTTTTTAACAATGGCATCAGGGCTTGCCTGACTAATTTTGTGAATAATCGAGGTGCTAGGTTCAAACCGAACGGCATCCTTTGAAAAACAAAATTTTGGTGCCTGATCCTCAAGGCCAGAAACCTTTGAAATCTTTTGTTGACCGACACGTGCCAATAGGCGTCTGTCAGGTCTAGGGAACACATCCAGCCACCCGGCGGAAGTGTTAGCCTGATTTGATGAACTGTTAACATTCTGAAAGACTCGTTGTAAATGTGAAGATTCAGATACGACAGGTCTACGACCGGCCTCATCTGAACACTGTCCCGTTTGGGAACCAAAAACAGTTTTGACGTGAATACAGGGTAATCTGGGGGTACCGGGATGATGACATTCTTGGCAATCATCTCCTGGACCAGCAGCTCCACCTCTAATGAAACACAATTTGCCGTTGTCGGCTGACGTAAGCGAGGTCGCCGGAGCCACTGCCAAGTGATGCCTTTGCGTGCCACCATCCGTGCCCATGTTTTTAACGGCCATGCTTGGTGACACGTTCGGAACGACCCAGTTAGCAGACAAGGGTTCGCCGGCTGTACTTCCCTCGGTTCCTCCGGCTCTAAGGTAGGCACTGGGAGTGAGAAAGACTTTAGTTTTTTTGATGGTGGTTTTGGTGGTGTTGGCCGCTTCGCCGGCTGGCTGGTGTGGGCCGAAGACTGGCCCTGACCCGGCTTATACTGGCCGCGTCCCCTCTGTCCTGAAAACCCTCTCTGTCTATGCCTGAACTGACCCAGGGGGATTGGGAGGACTTAGGCGGAAGAAACGGCTTAGAACCCCCTGGCTGAGCTTTAGTAGGAGGCTTAGGTTTGGGGAAGTTAAATGCGGGTTTCTTAGCCTGTGCGGGACTGTGCTTCACGGCCTGTGCCATGTTAAACACTGTTCGCCATACATCAGGGGACATTAAAGAAGGTGTAAGTACTGGGGACATAACCACCTGGTTAGCAATGCGATCAGGCAGCTTGCGAACTAATGACATTCTAAGATCCTGTCGTGCTCGCACCGCCTCAAGTAAGGCTGTGCGTATGTCACCTAAGGATTGAATTGACGACTGAAGAATCAGACGCCGGGATAATTCAACTGATCTTCGAGCATCCGCGTCTGCGATTGCCTGAGTAGACCTGAGTAAAGACTTAGCCACCTGTTGAGAAACTATGTACTGTGAAAACAGGCGGAAAGCTTTTCCCCTAAGCCTAAATTCTCTGTCTAGGTGAGAAGGGGTAGGGGTAATGAATGGTTCCTTTAGTTCACAAAGATTAATCTTAGGGGCAGCTAAAAAGGAAAATAAAGCTGACGGAACTCCGCCGGCAGAACCTACCGGCATTGAGAACCATGAATGTGTATCCTGAGGGATCTGGTGGGAAGATTTAGAAGTGAAAGTGGTTGCAAAGTTCTGAGCCTCTACCTCCCAATCCACCCAAGGTCCTGGTCCTAACTGTCCCACCTTCAACACTGGATTAGCTGTCTCGTCTGTGACGGTCTGTAAATCTAGTTCAGGAGTAATAGCCAATAGAGCCTTAATATCATTAAACCCATCCAGCTTAGACCAGTCTGAAAAAAGTTTTGAAGCTGAGGCAGGGGGTAAAGCAGGCTTAGATGCATAAACAAAATAATCCTGATAATAATAACTAGGTATAGCCTTGATATTTACATCCAAAACCTTACCCAAGGCATCCAATGCCCTTAATTTCTTAGACTTATTTCCCTGGATAAACCACTCACTTGGTACCGGGAGTTCCCCTGACAAGGTAGGCTGGGCAAGCTCTGGCTTAGAGGGGTTCAAAGGGACCCATGACTCGTCTGGCCCATAAAGCAGGGGCATAGCTACCTTTCTAAGAGGCGCTTTGTCTAGAGGGGGTGGATTAACATCCGTAATGACCCTGACATTTGACGTAGTGAATGCCGCCGTAGCTGGCTTAGAGCTCCCTGCCGGTGACAAAGTAGGAGGGTTAGGAATCTTAGATAAATCGATTGACGTTATCAGAGGCCGTACCGCAGAACCTGTCAAGGGAGCCCCCAAGTCCATTGTGGGGTTTTCTCGTTGTTGATTAAAGAATTTTGATAGAGCATGAGTAAGTAACCCATCAATTTCTTGTGCTGTAACAAACTGGTTAGGTGCAGAACTTTCAGGTGAATTAGTATTATCATGGGCGGCGTCCAGGCCTGAGCCTGACCCTTGTCCTTCCCTATCTGAAATTAATGACACTTCATCTTGTCCCTCCCGATCCTCCTGAGAAGACCCCGCCGAGGCAGGGGCACCTTGTTTCCAAGATAAATCAGGGATAGAGGATGGGGCCGCCGCGTCCCTGTGGACATCGGCTACTGTGTGACTCGTATGAGTCGGACGTGGATGGACAGACCCTGGCTGAGCAAAACGCCAAACACCTAGGCTCTGGCCTACACTCTCTTGAGAGTCTGAAACATTCTCAATTATTGAATATCCTGAACTCTCCATTTCTAGGGTTAAATATCAATAGGTAAATCTTGTTTAGGGACAGGCGCTTCACTATACTCTGAGGCTGTAACAGAAACATTGTCAGGTGTAGAGGTACGATGAGATGCACTAGACTTAGAAGAATGTCGAGAGGACTTCTTATGGGAATCCTTTTTGGAGGATTTATGGCTACGGTGTGACCGCGAACTGGACCTAGGTTTGGACGGATCACCACCATGGTCCCTGGGGGAAGCTTCAGTCTTGCACTTCTTACTAGCCGGGGAAGAGGCCCGACTTGAAGACCGTTGTCTGAGGGGAGACCTTGACCTCGATCTCGCCTGCGACGAGGAGGTGGCTGCCGGGGGAGTAGGCTCTCTCGGGCGTTTAAACGTCTCCTCAGACGATACAGAATCCTGGCTAGTCTCTGTCGGCTTAAAACCCCTTACTCTAGAGGTACGTTTAGGGGGAGGGTGCTCTGACAGCAACTTATCCCAAAGTGGGACGTTGTCACATTGAAGTGACTTATGTGCGACAATGGTAGTGTAGGCCGACATTTGTTGTCTGACCTCTCTCAACGCTACCGCCGCGGTCTTGTCATTGTCACACAGGACTTTATTGGTTAATTGGGAGCAAAAAGAACAATTACTTGTAACCCAGAGACCCCTTGAACGGTCTAGACATCTAACACACCTTATGCAAAGGGTATGTGCAAAAATGGGGATACCCGCGCAAGTAGGGGTAATGCACAGGGCAAAAACTGGGGTGACATTAGCCATGACAGAGACTGGTGAGAGGAACTACCGCCGGGTCTGTATTGGTCCGCCGGAGCTCAGCTCTGGAAAAATAAAGAAAATTTCCAGGAATTAATGCTCATAAGGTTAACCCAAGTGTTCGCATACAAGTGTTAATAACCCGCCGGGTAACGGGATGCAAAGACACAGCTAACACATCTCGCCACGCGGCTGGGTATAAAGAGGCTAAACAAGTCTTCTTAGCTAAGAACATGAAGAATACCCTCTGATATAATGGTCCAGTATGGCACTTATAGTCTGTAGGAGGTGGTGACTGTCTCAAGATTCAATTTTGTAACAAAGCCCCCCTCATAAAGACGCCGGCCCTTGAAATATTTTAGTAGAATAGCCCAGGGCAGGAAAATACGAGATCTGATTTTTTAACGAATTGTCCCAAACGATCGTCGTAAAAATAGAAGGCGGCGATACTGAAAGTATCTCCCAATTAAGGTTAATCGAAATTGAATTTGTTTATAAATTCCTTAGTTCCTATACTTAGGGACACCCGCCGGGTGTGGAAATCGATTTGGTTAAACCTCACTGATCCTTCAAATGCCGTAAGAGTAAAGGCGGCGATACACAGAGTATCACTCACATGGATTGGTTAACTATAAGAGACCTAAGTCGTTTTATCCCACCCTGCTAAGGTGCACCCGCCGGGTGAGAAGTCTAAAAGTTAACCCCACAAGTTCCTGACCCCACTACTTTGTAAAAGATCGCCGGGGAGGAACGCCTAAACAACAGCTAGGTTTTCCCCGTGGTTTGTCGTAAACCAGGTAGAAAAACCTATAAAAAACAAGTGTTCTCACGAACATCGTTTCTTTATATATAACTAAATATATATGTAAGGATGGGTACAGCCATCCCGCCGGGAAATAAAGGAGGCCTGAAACCAGGCACCCACAGATACGCAGTCCTGGAGAGCCACAGACACCTCCCCCGCCGGGGAACCAGCCAGTGTTAACAACCACGTGTGGCCTAACACTGCTCATCGGTCAGGTTTTTTCACGGTGAAACCGAGAAAAACCCGCCGGAAGGCAAACCCCACCCTGAACAGACACCATCTGAACAAAACGACACGAGGAGAGACACGCACGACTAACCAAGGTCACAACATAATCCGTGGAATTAGCCAATACACAACTAAACCAGGAAACAAATATAGTCCGAGGAATTAGCCAATACACAACTAAAACCCGGATACACATGACACAGTAGGGCATATTTATAAAATAAATAATAACACTAGACATGTGGCAAAGCTACGAGCGGCTGGCTAGGCCTAGGTAGACGGCAAGAAATAGTTGAAATATAAACACACACTGGAATATCACAACAGGAACCACCGCCAACACACCACCGAAGCGATAACTTCCCAACCCCGGGAAGCCTGACACGGACCCAGAAAAAACTTCACTAAGTGAAGAAAAATACGCTGGGAACGTCAGCAAACATACAGCTTACCTCATCAGAAGGATAAAAGGCAGCAATAATTAACGCGTAATGAAAGCCGCCTGCATCACCAACTAAACCAAACTGTGAAAAGTTCACGTGTCCACAACAGGACCACGAGGGTACATCCGAAATAGATGCCCCATACATACGACCCAAAATACATTGCACTGCGGGCAACCAGCCCAGGACACTCCTGCTACGCCTATCCTAACCTTACTCGATACATCCCAGAGTAAACAAATGAGAAAAAACTCACTAGGGACGCCACGAATGCGGAACCAGCGGAGCCTGAAAGGAACGTCCGGGCAGGCTGAGCGCAGAGCAAAGAAGGAGGAATGACGCCTGGATCAGCGTCTGGTCAGAAATCCACACAAGTACATCCACGATATGATGGAAAGCTTATTGGATAGTTATTCTTATTTTCTTTTTGTTTTTATTTTTTACGAAGTTTTTCGTAGTGAGAACCCAATTCATAATGACTGAAGCCATGAGTGAGGTCGCGTGCGCTCATGATGAAGGCTCCTCAGTTTTTAAATGCTCTGCGCGGTAGATTCAAACTACGGCGGATTAGTGTTTGAAGAGGATGCCTTATGTAATAGGCATGTTCGTCAATGATGGAGGGGCCACTAATAAATTTAGCTTGCTGTAAAGCAAATATATATATATATGCTGGCTCGCTACCGCTCGCCAGGAAAATATTGACACCTGGATGGGGGTAAACGTCTTAAAAACAGTAGGGCTGAGTGGGGCCGAATGGATACAAGCCAAAGAGAGGGAGAGGAAGAGAAAAAAAGCGAGGTGAGCCCCCTTTAGGGGAGGTATTTAGTTTGTTCACTAGACCTCCATCAACCTTAAAATTACACCCCCTTGACCCCCTTTCAAGATAAATTTGTAAATTTTTCGGTAGAAAAATGTCCCGCCGAAGGCCGGTTCCTCTTAAATTACAGGCTCGCTATCGCTCGCCAGGAAAAAATCGACACCTAATGGCACGAAAGGTCTTAATATGGGGTGAAAGTTCTTAAAATCGCTAAACTAATGGGGCAAACATTTTATAATATCAAAAGCAATGGCGCTAAACATGAGGGGGTCAAGAAAAAATCCTTCAAGTGGATATCTCCCCTTAAGCGTAACCCGTAATAAGACTACATGTTCCCTACCCTGGAATAGTGTTGGATTGCCTTCGTCCTCTTATAGTTGTATTAAACCCTACTTCACCGGCGACGTCCTTTTCAGTATATTTTAGCTATATTTAAACGATGTTGTGCAGTTTAAGAAGGATCTGAGGTAGCAAC
>CM064489.1:35779045-35802265 GCA_032716605.1 Paralithodes platypus | reverse complement strand
TACAAAGGAGTACAAAGGAGTAGTACAAAGGAAATCAAGCAACAACAGGTCTAGTGACCCTTCTAGGTTGCTTGTCCTCCAAAACACTGAGGATCAAGTGTCCAAACAGTGGTTTAGAGTGGGTAAGGGAACATTGGAAAGGGAATTACTGCCCTGGAACTAATGGTCCGTGGCAGGATTAGGAGGTTAGTAGAGGACAGATGGGTTAGTAACTGAGGGGGGGATAAAATAAAGTTATTCATTTACAAACGCAGTCAGTCGCGGGTTTAATGAGAGATATTTGTCTAGGCGGAGTTTAAATGAATCAACGGTGATGCAGTCTATAACGTTTCGGGGAAGCCCATTCCACAAGTTGACAACTCGATTGAAGAAGAAATTCTTAGATTTGTGCGAGTTAAAAGATTTACCAATAATTTTGCAACCGTTTCCCCGCGTGTAATTAGATTGGTCGATAGTGAAGTACTTACTACAGTTCATATTGTCGATGCCTTTGATGATTTTGAACACTTGAATTAAGTCACCTCTTAATCTGCGCTGGGTTAAAGGAAATAGATTTAATTATCTAAGACGCTCTTCGTATGGTTTGTTCTTTAGGCTAGGTATCATTTTGGTAACTCTACGTTGAACTCGTTCTAGCTTGTTTATATCTTTTTGGTAATAAGGGCACCAGGATTGAACGCAGTATTCCAGAAGAGGGCGGACTAAGGAATTGTAAAGGGTTAGGATAACTTCTTTGGATTTATGCTCAAATGACCTGCCTATAAAGCCAATTATTTTGTTTGCCTTCTTAACAACTTCCTAACATTGTTGACTCGGTTTTAGGTTACTCGATATTGTTACTCCCAGATCGGTTTCTCTGTTTACATTCTTAAGCTGAGTGCCATTCATCGAATAGTTTGCTTTCTCATTTAGGTATCCGACATGTAGTACTTTACATTTATCCGCATTGAAACTCATTTGCCAAATTTGGGCCCAACATGACAATTTATATAGATTGTGTTGCATATCGTCAACTTGTTCTTTTGAGAGTACGCTATTTGCAATTTTTTTATCGTCAGCAAATTTTGAGATTGTACAGGTGAGACCCTCATCTATGTCGTTGATGTAAATTAGAAAGAGAATTGGTCCTAGTACCGATCCCTGGGGTACCCCGCTACTTACATTGGTCCATTTAGATGCCTTACCGTTTATGACTACCCTTTGCTTTCTGTTGCTGAGCCAATTTTCTATCCATTTCAACACACCGTCTTGTATTCCATGCGCTTTTAGTTTTAGCAGTAAACGTTTGTGGGGAACTTTGTCAAAGGCCTTTTGAAAATCAAGGTATATAATATCTACAGCTTTACTCTCATCGTAGAGGTTGAGGATATCGTGGAAGAAGTCTAAGAGGTTTGTTAAACAGGAACGTTTTTTACGAAAGCCGTGTTGAGTATCTTTAAGTATGTTATTTTCCTCTAAGTGATTTACGAGTCTGTCTCGTATGACCGTTTCTAGCATTTTACATACAACTGAGGTTAAGCTAATTGGACGATAGTTACTGGGTAGGGATTTGCTGCCTTTTTTGAATATCGGTGTTACGTTGGCTAGCTTCCACTGATCAGGCATAGTTCCAGACTGCAAGGATTTATTGAATAGTAATGTCAGTGGTTTGGAGAGCTCATCCTTAGCTTCCTTTAGAACTCTAGGCGAGATTGTATCAGGTCCTGGCGTTTTATTTACCTTGAGTTTATCTAAACAATTCAATACTTCTCTCTCTGTAACGGTGATATTGCTTAGAACATCTGAATTATCAATCTGAATCGGCGATGGTGTAGGGATATCACTGAGGTCTTCGGTTGTAAAAACTGATGCAAAGAAGGTATTGAGGGCATTACTCATTTGTACTTCGTCTTTGGTGTATTCTCCATTTTCATCGACTAACGGTCCAACAGTTGAAGTAACTACTTTTTCTTTCTGATATAACTATAGAATTCTTTCGGGTTTCTTTTACTTTGATTCGCAATATGTAACTCTAAGGTCTTTTTACTCTGCTTAATTAACTTTTTGGCTTTGCGTCGTAGCTCTACAAATTTCACCCGTTCTTCGTCATTTTGTGAGGATTTTAATCTATCATTAGCAAATTTTTTAGCAAGCAGGCAGTTTGAAATATCTTTATTCCACCATTTGGGCTTATTATTATGGCCTGGACGCCGTATTTTCGATGGTATGCAGTCTTGCACTGCTTTTAGGTAAGTGGTTTCGAATAACTTCCAAGATGTATTTATGTCGTTATTGTTAATTAAAAAGCTCCAGTCAGTTTCTTTAAACATAGCTCTAAGTTTATGGAAGTTTGCTTTCTTGAAATTAGGGACTTTTTCGATGCTACTATTTGGTTCGTTACTAGTAAACTTTAAAGTGAAAGTTATCGTACGATGGTCGCTGTTACTGAATTCATCACCAACATTCAAATTCTCTATCAATTCTTCTTTTGTTGCAAGTACAATGTGAAGAATGTTATTACCACGGGTCGGCGTTCGAACAAATTGATAAAGCGAACTCTCTTGCAAGTTCGTATACAAGTCATGTCCGGAGTGTGAAGTAAGAGTATTGCCCCACTTGGTCACAGGTAAATTAAAGTCGCCAAAAATTACGGTATCTTGTGAGAGAGAGAGAGAGAGAGAGAGAGAGAGAGAGAGAGAGAGAGAGAGAGAGAGAGAGAGAGAGAGATGGAGAGGGGGAATGAGAGAGAGAGAGAGGGAGAGGGGGAATGAGAGAGAGAGAGAGAGAGAGAGAGAGAGAGAGAGAGAGAGAGATAATAGTGATAAAGTAATATTCCAAAGGCCAGGGTGAAATTCGGTAACTTCATTAGGACTTTTACCACCTATTATAAAAACAATATATTTGTTCTTATTCATGTTGCATTATTACTTAGAGGTGACTACCGTGGTTATTATCTTGGTTTCCAGATCACTATAATTATAGTTGTTTATTTGATATTATGGTTAAGGGGAAGTATTTAGTTCTGTTGGACCACCTTCTCCGTTATGTATAGCCCTATTAGTTATGAGATTATAAGAAGTTTTCCCCATTATTTTGGCGATTTTAAAACCTTTCGCCCTAATTAGGTGTCGAATTCTTCCTGGCAAGCGATAGCGAGCCTGTAATTTAAGACTAAACAGCCTTCGGCCCTCTTCGGCAGGGACATTTTTCTACTAAAAAATGTACACATATATCTCGAATGGGGGTCTTTTTTGTATATTTTTGTATTTGTTTTTAAGCTTGATAGAGGTATAGTATAGAGGATATGGTATGGGAGGGAGAAGAAGAGAAGAAGTGGAGGAGGAGGTGGGGATCAGGAGATCAGCAGTGTGGGAAGCCATGAAAAGAGTGAAGTTGGGGAAAGCACCAGGAACAGATGGAGTGTGTGGGGAAATGTTGAGGTATGGTGGTGAGATAGTGATCGAATGGGTATGGAAAGATGGAAAATGTGCAAACTAGCATAGGAGAAGGGGAGTGCACCCGATGACTGAAAGACTGGCATAATAGTCCCCCTATATAAGGGCAAAGGGGAAAGAGGAGTGTGTGGTAACCACCGAGGAATATGTCTTCTAAGCGTAGTAGGGAAGGTGTTCAGTAGGGTAGTGATTGAGAGAGTGAGAGTGAGAACGGAGAAATGGATAAGCGACGAGCAGGGAGGTTTTAGGAAGGGAAGAGGATGTGTAGATCAGATTTTTACCCTGAATTGTGTTGTGGAGAAATATCTGGAGAAGCAACAAAAGCTGTATGTTGCCTTTATGGACTTGGAGAAGGCCTATGACAGAGTGGATAGAGAAGGTATGTGGAAAGTACTTAGAATATACGGAGTAGATGGCAAGTTGCTGAAAGCAGTGAACAGCATGTATGAGGGTGCAAAGGCGGCAGCATGTGTGGAGAATGAGCAGAGCGAGTTCTTTGACCTGAATGTGTGGTTGAAACAGGGGTGTGTGATGTCCCTGTGGTTGTTTACTGTATATATGGATGGAGTCATGAAGGAAATACTAGGAAGAGCAGTGGATGTTGGTGTATCGCTGAAAAGGGAGTGGAAATGAGTGGAAGCTGCCTATACTGCTGTTTAAGGATGATACAGTTCTGATGAGCGATAATGAATGGGAGTTGCAGGGTCTGCTAAATGAGTTTGGAACAGTGTGCGAAAAACGGAATTTGAAGGTAAATGCGGGGAAGAGCAAGGTTATGGTCTTCGAAAGGGGTGAAGTTGAACGGTCAGCCTATGAAGATCGTCAGCTCTTTGAAGTATCTGGGCAGTGTGTTGAGTAAAGATGGGACTATGGATGAAGAAGTGCGGGAGAGGGTACAACAGGGGAAGAGGGTTTTAGGAACGCTGTGTGACGCTTCTGCATAGTAGCCACGTGCGGGCATGCGCGCGCGTCGGCTGCCCAGCCGTTTAGAAACCGGCTGGTGGCAGCCGGCCGGCCGGCTTTTCCTTAGTATATATCCTACGACAATGTAACTAATGTCTGGGATATTCATATGTTGTTTCACAGCTTGTAGCTGCCCTTATTCTTAACCAACGCATCTTAGTATATTTTATTCTCGATAGTTGATTATTTCATTATAATATATAAGATGTAAGTTTAGTGAGGGCGGGAGGAGACGAGCGGGAGAGTGAGACCAGCTTGGGACGTTGCTTCACTTGCCAGCTTGGGACGAGCCTGAAGCGTTGCCATATGCGTTTCATTGCAACGTTAGGCTTAATTTCGACTCACGCACACGGGGTAGACGATTTTGACCCGGCAACTGTGTTGAGTGTTGCCAAGCCTGGGATGTATTCTGCATGCCTAGGGCGGGGTCCAGACAGATTTAAGACTCAGAGCTCTCCTCACTGTCGTACCCTTTGGACCCCCTTGATATCTATCCCTCTCAACCCCACTTAGAAACTTTCTCTCCTACTTTGTATACCTTCCTTCCACTACTTCACCAATCTATTTAATTATCCCATCCCCTTGATAGACCTTATATCTATTATTGTATTAACGACGAGCTCTCAGATAACTAGATAGGATTTTGGGCCTTATGCAGAGATGTAATTGTTAATGAGACCTAGGAAGCTTTGTTGTTGTCTCATATTTGGTGGTTTCATGCTTGCTAGTGTGTTCTTGTGTCAGGTTAGCAGGGGCTAGACCGGAGGGGAGGCTTTTTGCGATCCTTTAAGTAAAGTCTGCTGGTGCGAGTCCTGTGGACCCGCACGACTTTACTAGGATACCGTGGGAGTCTGGGGGCATTTTCTTGTCTGTGTCCCTGTGTGTCTAGTGTTGTGTTGTGTGAGGGCCCTTGCCTAGTCCACTCAGCACTGCGCTAGCACGTCTTGCTTTTGTTTTAGGGTCGCCAGGAGAGAGTCAGATATTTGCGATCTGAGTCTCTCAAGAGAGCACCCTTTCAATTAGAGTAATTTGGCGCACAGACTTGGGAACGTCCCTAGTGTTACGATCGGGTCTCGTATAAATCAGTGGCTCTTATACATTGGACTAGACTGGCATAAATGCAACAACGGAAACGCTAGATCCAACCCCTGATATATAATCCCGTCGAACAAAGAACACATATACCCTCCAGAGTTATATCTGCGATAGCGGAGTATCTTAACTCTCAGTATCTATGTGCTTCTACTATAGGCTGATGTTCTCTGAAACAGCCTATTACCTATAACATATGGTTGCTTAGTTATGGTACACAGGAAAAAGATAGTTAACTTAATTAAATCACAAGAGTGATCTAATGCAAACAAGAAGAAGGTTTACTTAATGTTACTTTTATCAATAATATCTGTCACTCCTTTATGAAAGAAAGTGTTGTAAAGTCCTCAAGCACCGAACAAGGAATCTTCTGAATAATGTCGGATGCTACTAAGAAGAACGTAACGGAAATGGAACCACAAAATAGCAGGAGGCAGGACAATGCACGTGTAGGCTAAATACACAAAAAGGCTGGACCTATAATGTTATTGGACACAAGAATATTATAAGCGGTGCAACAGTGATAATGCTCGCCACGAAAAAGTAGTACTCCTATTAACAAACCCGGTCTATGCTGGTTGTGTCTCTCTACAGCAACCTAGACCTCAAAATGCTTGTGTAGAAATAATGGGTATGCATAAAAGAGTATATGATCTAATCCAGCTAATGTCTACCCGGGTTAATAAAGTCTAGCTGGGATGTGCAAAGGTACAGAATTCTGGTGGAGCAAGGCAGCTCCTAGCCTAGTGTGGACCTTGGGTCTGTGTGGCCTGATTACGTTAATATGAAGGGATGCTCTCTTGAGGATTCTCGATCACAAGTATCGAGTATCCTCCTGGCGACCCTCAAAAGTAAAAGCAAATAGAGTTAGAACAGTGTTGGGTGGATTAGGCAAGCAGCCCTCACGCACTACACAGTCTAAACTCCAAGGTACACAGACAAAAGGTCCACCCAGGTAACCCACAGAATCCGTAGTGTCGTGCAGCTCAAAAGTAGCCTACACACAGTGAAAACACCAACAGCAAGGTACCTGATCCCTAGTCTAGCATTATTTAACCCTGTAGAAACATTAGTGATTGATGGAGACAGTCCGAGCAATACAATCTCCCAAAAAGACAATGACTATCTTCAACCTTAGCCTAGTACATAAGAAATGTGAGATCCAGCATATAATACAGTCTGGCCACCAATTCAAGGTGTGGATGCAGGGAACCAGAGGGGGATTGATATTAATAAAAGGTGAGGAAGTAGTGGAAATGATAGAGGCAGTAGAAGAGAAAGATTCTAAGACAAGAGTGTGGAACAGTTCAAGGGAGATGCTTAGAGTATGCTGTCTGGGACGGATCTGACCAGGATATTTCCAGGGACCGCATGGGTGGAGTCCCAGTTCGCAGGAATGGCACGAGGGCGCGCGACAGTCACCCAGTAAGCAGCCGCCTAGTAGGCCGTGTTAGGCAGGAGGCAACGAATCCCACGAGGCCTATGTAAGGGGGCCAGCCACGCGCCACTCACCACCAAGTCACACCACCTGGTCTCTCTCTCTCTCTCTCCCGCTCGCCTTCCCATCATTCAACCACTTAACACAATACTTTCAATTGACTATATAAAATAGAAAGGATTGTGACAGACGAAAACAAAGAACAGTTCTGAACTGTCTGCAACACAAGCTTTCTTGAGAAGGAAAGTACACAATGATAGGTAGACTGTAGCCACATTCTCTGCCCTGGCGAGTCCTAGCGAGTAAGCCATGTGGTTCTGGGGGAAGCGGTGAGCGTCACACCCCACCCAAGATTTTTAAGAGGCTCCAACTATGAGCTCTAAATCTGACACGCAGAACCCATACAAAATTCGCCACTCCTAGTCACCCAGCGACAATGAAATGTAAAGCACAGTTCTCTTCAAAATAACACATTATAAAAATGAACAACCCTTCCCAACACAATAGATTAAATTACATAGTTATGCTAATAAGCGCGAACTTCACTAGTCCAGCCTTCTGAGAGGAGTACAACTCAGAATTTCTGCTATAACATACTTAAAACAAATTTTAACTATCAAAGAAAGAGTTTTTATAGGATTTTTATATTTTTAATATGTTTATGGCGGCTGCACTACAGGGGCAGCCTAGTTTTTTTCTTCTATACCAACACAGCAACTCCTACTTTACGACCCAATACGCTGGGCTACCCACGCGAGCCAACAAGCACCAGACGTAAACATACTAATCAAACCAAAGTAGGAGGCTACCCTTGTGATGATCTACCCCGGGTCTTCCACCCTCGATAAGCAATCTGCAATCACATTCTCAGAACCGGCAATATGGTGTATGTCTAGGTTGTATTCCTGCAACATTAATGACCACCTGCTCAGCCTCATATTCCGGTTATGGAATTAATTCAGGAACTTGAGGGGGTGATGGTCGGTGTAGATCACCACAACTGGTCCATAGGCTGGAACATACACCTCAAAGTGCCTGAGCGCTAGCACAATCGCCAGCAGTTCCTTCTCAACTACTGAATAGTTCTTCTGCGCCGAGTTGAACTTTTTTGAGAAGAAACTGACTGGGTGCTCCAGCCCATCTTCGTCTGATTGCATCAGAACGGCACCAGCCCCCACACCACTGGCATCAGTTGCCAGCTGGAATGGTCGGCTAAAGTCCGGGGCCCTGAGGATTGGGTGAGTACACAACAGGTGTTTTACTAGCAAAAAAGCCCTCTCACACTCAGGCGCCCACTTAAACTTTCTATCTTTGGCCAATAGGTCCGTCAGAGGAGTCAGCACAGTAGAATAGCCCTTTATAAAGCGGCGGTAGTAACCAATCATGCCCAAAAACCTCATGATCTGCTTCTTGGTGGACGGCCTGGAGAAGTGGTTAATAGCCAATATCTTGTTCTGTGGGGGGCACACCTGGCCCAAACCCACCATGAACCCCAGATACAGCACGGTAGCCCGCACAAAATCACACTTTCCCAGGTTGACCACCAAGTTTGCCTCGCTTAATTTCTTAAATAGGGATTCTACATGTTCACAGTGGCTCTTGAAATCGTCATCGTAGATAATGACGTCGTCCAGGTACACAGTTCGGAATGTCAGCCACTAACTCGTTCATCAAGCTTTGGAAGGTCGCTGGTGCGTTCTTTAGACCGTACGGCATGACATTACAACGATATGTAGCACCATCCACCACAAAACCACACACCTCTTTCGCCCGTTCAGACAAAGGCACCTGCCAGTAACCTTTTACCAGGTCTACCTTGGTCAAGAACTTAGCCCTGCCAATCTTGTCTACACAGTCATCGACCCGGGGAAGAGGATATGGGTTGGTGGGAGTCAAGCCGTTTAGCCTGCGGTAATCAACACAGAAGCGCATCTTGCCATCCGGCTTAGGTTGCAGCGTTACGGGAGATGTCCACTTTACCGCCCCCTTCTCGATCAGTCCCTGTTGCAACATATACTCCAACTCCGCCCGGAGGGCCAGAAGTTTAATAGGGGGCACCCTATAGGGCACTGATTTGAAGGGTGGGTGGTCTCCGACATCAACGTCGTGCACCTCATGAGTAGTGAGGCCTGGGTGTTCCGCAAATACAGTAAGGTATAAACAGAATAGGCGCTCGACAGCCACACGCTGTTGCTCAGGTAGGTGTTGCAAAGCCTCATGAGCCGCCTGTCTCGTGTTTCCCGCCCACTGATCTGCAGAAACATGATAATCCCAGTTGTCATCCACCTGCGCATGACTGTCCCGTTCTCCTTCTCCACCTTGACTGCTGAAAGTCATCACGGGGACAGTGAGAGGCTCAGGTGGGCGCCTCACATACTCCTTCATCAGGTTGACATGACATAACTGATTCCTCTTACGCCTGTCTGGAGTGGCCACCAGGTAATCTAAGTCCGAGAGCTTCTCTGCTACCCTATAAGGACCAGCGTACTTTGCGGATAAGGGGTGACCTACAAGACGGAGTAGTATCAACACCTCCTGACCCACGTGAAACTCCCTGAGTTTCACCTTGTGGTCGTACCTGTCCTTCATGAGGGCCTGAGAGCCTACCAGATTGCGGCCAGTCAACTCCAGACTACGCAACATTCGTTCTCTACTCTCAAGTTCGACAGCACCGTCACTACACTTTAGAACCTCCGGGTTTTCTAGCTGCAATTTGCGAATATCTGAGGGAGCTAGCCTGTCTAAGTGTTTGCGAAACAACTCATGCCCTCCCCCAACATCGAACTTTGCATCCCGTTGCTCTCTCCGTGTATACCGTTGCTGCCTCTGAGTCTCTTTAAGCCCTGCCTCTACACTCTCAGTGACAGGTGGTGGTGCTTCTCCAGACTCCAATAACGGCGCTAATACTGAGTCCCCGAGAAGCGCTGCTGGTACTAGACTCTCCACCGTATCAGCTTTCAGCATCTTCTTGTGACCGTTCCTCCGCTTATTTGAAGACTGTTGGTTAGGCTGTGACTCCCTGGATGCGAGAGATCTGGTTACAACACACGCCATTGGTTGCACCTGACACTTCTCAACCCACTCCTGTTCCTCCCTACTCACGTCGGCCGGCTCCTCGGCAACGACTAAGGGTGAAACCTTAGAAGCAGGCACCGCAAAGTCATTGCCGAGAAGGAGGTTGACGCCCCCAACAGGCAATTTCTCCACGATTCCCACATCCAGTTCGCGAATCACACCGTCAACTTCAAGCTCCATTCTAACAAGCGGCTATGACCTAGTTGCATTAACTCCATGCACCACAACTACCCGCGCCGCGTTTATGGGTCTACCAGTGAAATTCTTCAAGAGTGTCTGAGAGGCACCTGTGTCATACAAAAGCTGTACCCCGTGCTTCTTGCCCTCCCACTTCACGCAGCCATGCCCTCTATGGTCGCAAAAGGCATCGCGGACAGGGTTCGAGCCTTCCGGATCCTTCTTCACTGGCGGTGCTCCATCCTCTGATCTTATGCCTCCAGCAAACACAGAAGACTTCTGGAACACCCCAATGCTGCGAGCCAATGACACAGCCGCCGTGGGAGGTCTGCTCGGACAAGATTTTGCAATGTGCCCCTCTTCGTGACAGTGATAACACTCAAATTTCCCCTTGGACTTATACTGAGGTGTAAAAGTCCCCTGACCCTTCTTAAACGGGGCAGTGCTAGGTTTGTGTCAGTCTTGGTGTCATTGCTTTTAAATTTATGTGTGTCCATATTCCGGGGAGGGGGAGGGTAACGCTCCTTAACGCCTACATCGTTTCTCTGTGCAGAGCCGCTCCCCCGAATTAGTGACAACCGACGATCAGCCATCTCTGCTGCTTCTACGAGAGTTCTTGGGTTCTTCTCTTTAAGGTTTAAAGTCAAGTCGCCACCCGTACACTTATAAAACTGCTCTAGAAGCATCGACTATTTCATCTCATCAAACGTAGTTGTCTTCTCTGATCTGAGCCAGTTTCCCATAGCGTCGGACAGGTCCCGGGCGTGCTCCAAGAAGGTACTGTCTCGCCCCTTAGTCACACCCCGGAACTTTAACCTATATGTCTCGGGTTGTAGCTCATATGCCCGCAGGACAGCCTCCTTGAGCTCCTCATAAACAACGCAGGACTCCAAAGGCAGTGCATCGTAAGCCTTGAGATCCTTACCTACGAGTCTAGAGGACACAAGGGCCGCCCACTTAACTTCAGGCCACTGATGCTCCCGGCACTTCTTCTCAAATCTATTGAAAAACTCTGTGACACCAGACTCGTCAAATACAGGGACCAGTTTGAGAAGGTGCGACAGAGACTGATCATGCGCACGGTTTCCAGTACCGAGTCGCTGTCCCGTCGTCTCAAAACGAGACTTTTCTAAATCCATGTCAGCACAGTATCTTGTAGATTCTAGTTCAGTCCTAAGCTCAGCTTCCCTCGTCTGTTGCTGCATCCTAGCCAGCTCTTTTCTCCCTTCTATCTTAGCTAGCTCATTTCTCTCTTCTATCTTAGCTAGCTCTTTTCTCTCTTCTATCTTAGCTAGCTCTTTTCTCTCTTCTATCTTAGCTAGCTCTGTCTGCTGTTGACTCTGATGTTGCATCTTTGCCATCTCGAGCTGAAAGAGCATCTCCGGGGTCAAACCTTGAGGAGGAGGAGGAGATGCAATGATGTTAGAAATACCCGGTGATCCCCCCAGGGGCAAACCACCCTGCCAGTCACTACCCACCTGCGGAAGCGTGCTCAGGGTCGGTATTCCAATAGGAGGATTGGGAGTCGAGTGAAGGGGAGGCTCGGCCAAAGGGCTCTGAGCACTCACCCTACCTCGTACGCCAGTCACCCCACCCAGCACACATGTCATCAGGTCATCCTTGGTCATGCCACTAGTACATACATGACCGATAGCTGCGGCTAAGCACTGGAGACCGTACCGATTTATACCCACCAACCGGTCGGAAGTAACAGGCCATTGTAAAAAATTCCTTGCATCCTCCTCACTGTTCACCAAGTTAACAACCTGCCCATGCTGCTGCTCCTCAGCTTCTACATCACGTACTGTGTCCTCATCCTGCACTGATCCGCTATAAGACATGATGCTCACTGAAGATTTTTCACTTTGATACACAAAAAGAAGTACCCCAAACTCTTATACCACAATATTCACAATAAAAAATTCTCGGAGACCGCTTAAATGCTATATTACTTTGCTAAAAAAAAAAATTCTTGCATGTCCTCAAAAAATATTCCACAAAATCAACAAATGTTCACTGCCTAAACTGTGAGAAAAATCTGCACAATAACCTGCAATTATATGTCAGTTCACCAAATCCTGGCAAGGTCGCCATTTGTTACGATCGGGTCTCGTATAAATCAGTGGCTCTTATACATTGGACTAGACTGGCATAAATGCAACAACGGAAACGCTATATCCAACCCCTGATATATAATCCCGTCGAACAAAGAACACATATACCGTCCAGAGTTATATCTGCGATAGCGGGGTATCTTAACTCGCAGTATCTATGTGCTTCTACTATAGGCTGATGTTCTCTGAAACAGCCTATTACCTATAACATATGGTTGCTTAGTTATGGTACACAAGGAAAAGATAGTTAACTTAATTAAATCACAAGAGTGATCTAATGCAAACAAGAAGAAGGTTTACTTAACGTTACTTTAATCAATAATATCTGTCACTCCTTTATGAAAGAAAGTGTTGTAAAGTCCTCAAGCACCGAACAAGGAATCTTCTGAATAATGTCGGATGCTACTAAGAAGAACGTATCGGAAATGGAACCACAAAATAGCAGGAGGCAGGACAATGCACGTGTAGGCTAAATACACAAAAAGGCTGGACCTATAATGTTATTGGACACAAGAATATTATAAGCGGTGCAACAGTGATAATGCTCGCCACGAAAAAGTAGTACTCCTATTAACAAAACCGGTCTATGCTGGTTGTGTCTCTCTACAGCAACCTAGACCTCAAAATGCTTGTGTAGAAATAATGGGTATGCATAATAGAGTATATGATCTAATCCAGCTAATATCTACCCGGGTTAATAAAGTCTAGCTGGGATGTGCAAAGGTACAGAATTCTGGTGGAGCAAGGCAGCTCCTAGCCTAGTGTGGACCTTGGGTCTGTGTGGCCTGATTACGTTAATATGAAGGGGTGCTCTCTTGAGGATTCTCGATCACAAGTATCGAGTATCCTCCTGGCGACCCTCAAAAGTAAAAGCAAATAGAGTTAGAACAGTGTTGGGTGGATTAGGCAAGCAGCCCTCACGCACTACACATTCTAAACTCCAAGGTACACAGACAAAAGATCCACCCAGGTAACCCACAGAATCCGTAGTGTCGTGCAGCTCAAAAGTAGCCTACACACAGTGAAAACACCAACAGCAAGGTACCTGATCCCTAGTCTAGCATTATTTAACCCTGTAGAAACATTAGTGATTGATGGAGACAGTCCGAGCAATACAATCTCCCAAAAAGACAATGACTATCTTCAACCTTAGCCTAGTACATAAGAAATGTGAGATCCAGCATATAATACAGTCTGGCCACCAATTCAAGGTGTGGATGCAGGGAACCAGAGGGGGATTGATATTAATAAAAGGTGAGGAAGTAGTGGAAATGATAGAGGCAGTAGAAGAGAAAGATTCTAAGACAAGAGTGTGGAACAGTTCAAGGGAGATGCTTAGAGTATGCTGTCTGGGACGGATCTGACCAGGATATTTCCAGGGACCGCATGGGTGGAGTCCCAGTTCGCAGGAATGGCACGAGGGCGCGCGACAGTCGCCCAGTAAGCAGCCGCCTAGTAGGCCGTGTTAGGCAGGAGGCAACGAATCCCACGAGGCCTATGTAAGGGGGCCAGCCACGCGCCACTCACCACCAAGTCACACCACCTGGTCTCTCTTTCTCTCTCTCTCTCCCGCTCGCCTTCCCATCATTCAACCACTTAACACAATACTTTCAATTGACTAAATAAAATAGAAAGGATTGTGACAGACGAAAACAAAGAACAGTTCTGAACTGTCTGCAACACAAGCTTTCTTAAGAAGGAAAGTACACAATGATAGGTAGACTGTAGCCACATTCTCTGCCCTGGCGAGTCCTAGCGAGTAAGCCATGCGGTTCTGGGGGAAGCGGTGAGCGTCACACTAGGCTAGAGCAGGTGGCTCAGCCCGGGTATCCGAAGCCTATATCCTTCCAGCTAGACCTCTGCCACCTGGCAGATTAACAGCTAGGGGTTTATTATCTCTGTATGCTTGTTATTGTGCCACAGTTTACTGTTTTTGTGAGCATTGTGAGTCAGGGTGTGGCTTAGAGCCTCTGTCCGAGCAGGCTTGCCTGACTAAGAGTGAGAAGCACACCTGTATGTGGTTATGTTGCGAATTGCTGCCTTTATTTAATTATACCTATGCCATTATACACTGTATGGCCTATCACTAGTATTTATTCCTGCTTATGAGTTAAGAGTTCTCTAAATCCGTAACGTACTTTCTTTGCTAAGCATCAGATCCTACAGTAGCCGCATGCAGTTTAGAAACCCGCATCTTGTCTACCGGTACGATGTTTTGAGGACTGTTTGCTTTCACCTTCTTTCACGCAGGGGTGATTAGTTGTATTAATTAACGTAACGTTAAATGTACTTTCTTCTAGTTTGTTATTAAATTGTTTCTGCAATTTAATTCCGTTATCTATCTTTTCCTTGAAGCTTTAAGTCATCTTAATTGTGTGATCTTTTATATAGCCTGCTTGACTATCAGCAGTCTATAGTGCGTGCACCCTGTAACCGAGTCATAGGATACCTCGTTGTCCAGGCAGGACTCTTGACGGTTTAGGGTGGTTTGTTGCCTGGGTTTATAGATAAGGGTTGGATCTAGCGTTTTCCGTTGTTGCTTGTTGCCGCATACCTAGTCCAATAGAAAGAGCCCAGTGTTTATATATCCCAGGATGTAACAAATGGCGACCTTGCATAGGATTTACTGAACAGAGGAATATAGTGGTCATTTGTTTTGAGATTCCTTATGATTAGAGGAATACAGTGGACATAGTTTTTTGGGGGGGCAACCAATATAACACATTAAAGACTTTAAATTACATTAGTATATACATACTTGCATAGGAGATAAGGCACATTCTATAACCGTGATAATTACTGCAGTACACAAGCATGTCTAATACATCAGAACACAGTGATGGGTCAGGTCACGATACGGGCTCGGAGGGAGAAAGACCTGTGGAGTGGCTAGTCGATAGCGAGGAGGGTGCTAGAAGATTTTTAGAGGTGCCCCTTACCACTGCCAGGGTGTTGAAGCTGAATAAGTATGGCTTAAAGTGTGTGGCAGGTCTTCAGGGTCACCAGGGTTTAAGTGGCATGAGGAAAGATCAGCTGAGGACTTTGATATTGGGTTTAGAAGGGAGAGACCTGGGTGGAGAGGCGACTGGGGGCCCCGGTCCCCAGCCCCCCCTCCACTCTACCCCCGTATCAAACGTCAGGGTGCCTGAATTTAGTACATACCCCCAAGTTGATGGTCAATGGCAGTGTGGAATTCAATCACAGGGACCCTCTCCATTAAATGCACCTTCCCCTCCTCAAGGGTTGACTCCAGATTTGTTGTTTCGGCTTGAGATGGCCAAGGTTGAGGTTGCTAGAGCTCAGGTTGAGGCTACCGAAAGACAGGCTAGAGCTGAGGTTGAGGCCGCCGAAAGACAGGTTAGTGTGCAGGCTGAGGTTGCTGCTAGAGCTCAGGTTGAGGTTGCTAGAGCTCAGGCTGAGGCTGCAGAGAGAACAGCTATACGAGAGGCTGAACTGCAGGCAGAGTCTACTAGGTATCGGGCTGACAGGGAGCTGGAGAGATCTCGAGTGGAGGTAACAGGGCGAAATATTGGGGGAGGTAACAGACATCGGGACCAATCATTGTCGCACCTGCTTAAACTAGTTCCTGTGTTCGATGAGTTTTTTATGCGATTTGAGAAGAAGTGTCAGGAACACCAGTGGCCTCAGGAAAAGTGGGCAGCATTAGTTTCATCAAGACTCCTAGGAAAGGGGCTAAAAGCGTATGATGCACTACCTTTAGAGTCCTGTGTAGTTTATGATGAGCTAAAGAAGGCTGTGCTACGGGCCTATGAGTTACAACCAGAAACTTACCGCTTGAAGTTTCAGGGTGTTACTAAGGGCAAGGATAGTACCTTCCTAGAACACGCCCGGGACTTGTCTGATGCACTACGACATTGGCTGCATTCTGAGAGGGCAGCTACTTTTGAGGAGTTGAGTGAGCTGGTTCTCTTGGAGCAGTTCTTCAAGTGCAGAGGCGGGGACTTAACATTAAATATAAAGGAAAAAAATCCTAGAACTCTCCAGGAGGCAGCAGAAATGGCTGACCGCCGACTGTCATTAATTCGAGGGTGCGAAGCAGCAGCTAGGAGTGAGTCGGGTGCAAAGGATCGTACCCCTCCCCCTCCCAAGAATTTTGATACACATAAATACACAAAACCATGTAGCACTGACAATAAAACTGAACATAAACCAAATACCGTCCCGTAAGAAGTCTAATGGTACCTCCCACTCCCAAGGGAAACCAAAGAGTAAAGAGTGCTTTGCATGTCACAAGGAGGGTCACTTTGCAAATGCTTGTCCGAACAAGCCACCAAACAAGGTTGTGTCATTGGCCCGCAGCATAGGGGTGTCGCCTATATCTTCTGAGTTTGCCAAAGGGTAGTTCGTCAGAGGTTGGGACACAGCCTGTGTTCAAGGGTCCGGAAGGCTCGAACCCTGTCCGCGACGTCTTTGGGGGTCATAGAGGGCATGGTTTTGTGAGGTGGGCTGGCGAAAGGCGAGGAGTTAAGCTATTGCGTGATACGGGGGCTTCTCAGACCTTGTTAAAGAACTTTACTGGTAGGCCGATTAACGCTGCACGGGTGGTGGTAGTTCAGGGGATCAATGCTACGAAGTCCTACCCGCTGGTGCGGATGGAGCTGGAGGTGGGTGGTGTGGCGAAGGAGCTGGATGTAGGAATTGTAGAGAACTTGCCTGTTGGGGGCGTCGACCTCCTCCTCGGCAACGACTTTGCGGTGCCTGCTTCTAAGGTTTCACCCTTGGTCGTTGCCGAGAAGGCGGCCGACGTTAGTAGGGAGGAACAGGAGTGGGTTGAGAAGTGTAGCGTACAAACCATGGCGTGTGTTGTGACGCGTTCTCAGACATCCGGAGGCTTGCAGCCACCACCTCAGTCTATCAAACCGCGGAGGAAAGGTCACAAGAAAACGGGAAGTGTTGGTCAATTGGAGAGTTTTGAGCCGGCAGTGTTTCTTGGTGACTCATTATTGGCACCTATGTTAGAGTCTGGAGAGGCCCCGGGGCCTGTCACCGCTAGTGCAGGTGCAGGGCAGGAAGAGACTCTGCGACAGCATCGTTATGCGCAGCGTGAGGAAAGGATGGCTCAGCGGGACATTGGAGGTGGAAATAAATTATTTAAGATGAACTTGGATAATCTCGCACCTGCTGATATATGTTCTTTGCAGCTGGAAGATCCTGAAGTCAGGGCATGTGGTAATGGTGCTGTCGAACTGGAGAGCGATGGGGATGCGCAGCCTGGTGATTTTTTCTTGTCCGAGGGGATCTTGTATCGGAGACATCAGGATCCCAAGAAAAAGTGGGATGGCGGGTCAGGATTAGTGGACCAGTTAGTAGTACCGAGGGTGTGCCGTGAGAGCTTATTGAGATTAGCTCATGATGTGCCTTTGGCAGGGCACCTGGGGGCACCTAAGACGGAGGCAGCTCTGAGCAAGCTTTTCTGGTGGCCTGGGTTAAAGGCGAGTGTCGTGTCATGGGTGTCACAGTGTCACACTTGTCAAGTTGTTGGGAAACACAATCAGGTCATCCCGAGAGCCCCGTTACAACCAATCCCTGTCATTGGGCCGCCCTTCAGCAAAGTAGTTATCGATATGGTTGGCCCATTGCCCCCCACTAGTGCCGGCAATAAATTTTTACTAACTGTAATGGATGTAGCAACACGGTATCCAGATGCTTACCCCATGCGCAACGGGATGGCTAAGACTGTTGTCAAAAACCTACTTGTCTATTTCTCTGATCAGGGATCCAATTTTACTTCTGCTCTGTTTAAGCAGACCATGCAGCAACATGGGATAGTGTCTGTGGTGTCATCTGCCTACCATCCCGAGAGTGAGGGAGTTTTGGAAAGGTGGCACTCGACTCTCAAGAGTATGTTGCGGTGTTATTGCATGGAAAATGGGAAGGACTGGGATCTAGGTCTCCCATACGTTTCATTTGCTGCGAGAGAAGTACCAGGGGAGAGCTTGGGATTTAGCCCGAATGAGTTGGTTTTTGGACACAGGGTCAGGGGGCCCCTCCACATAGTCAAGGAGATCTGGGAGGGAGTCACAAAGCCATGCACGCTTCTAAAGTATGTAGTTGAAAGCCGTGAGAGAATGCTAAAGAGCTTTGAGGTAGCAGGTCGGAACCTTAAGAGTTCACAAGCTCAGATGAAGGACAGATACGACCAGAAGGTGAAGCTGAGGGAGTTTGAAGTAGATCAGGAGGTACTGATACTACTGCCTCTGGTGGGACACCCCTTGTCTGCCAAGTATTCTGGTCCGTATCGGGTTGTAAGGAAGGTTTCTGATCCCGACTATTTAGTAGCTACTCCTGATCGTAAGAAAAAGAACCAACTTTGCCATGTAAATCTGATGAAAGAGTATGTGAGGCGCCCCTCCGGGCCTCTCACTGTCCCGGTGTTGATCTGCAGCGATCGTGGTGGAGAAGGAGGAAGGGACAGTCAAGCTGCGGGGGAGGATAATTGGGATTGTCATGTTTCCGCGGATCAGTGGGCGGTGAATTCTAAACAAGTGGCTCACGAGTTGATATTGCACCTGCCTGAGCAACAGCGTGTAGCTGTGCAGCACTTGTTTGATTCAAACCCAGCTGTTTTCGCGGAGCATCCTGGCCTCACTACTCAAGCGGTGCACGATGTCGATGTTGGGGACCACCCGCCCTTTAAATCAGTGCCATACCGTGTTCCCCCTATTAAATTACCAGCACTTAGGGAAGAGCTGGATTATATGCTGAAACGTGGGCTGATTTCGGAGGGTGCAGTAAGGTGGACTTCCCCCGTCACACTGCAGCCCAAACCAGATGGCAAGGTGCGGTTTTGTATAGATTTCCGCAGGTTGAATGGTTTAACCCCCACAAATGCCTACCCTCTCCCTCGCGTGGACGACAGTGTGGATAAGATAGGAAAGCCAAGTTCCTCACTAAGATAGACCTTGTTAAGGGTTATTGGCAAGTGCCCTTGTCTGAGCGAGCGCGAGAGGTGTGTGGGTTAGTGGTGGACGGTGCCACATATCGTTGCCATGTTATGCCATACGGGCTGAAAAATGCCCCTGCAACGTTTCAGAAATTAATGAACGACATTGTAGCCGACATTCCCAACTGTACGGTGTACCTAGATCATGTCATAATATACGATGATGATTTTAACAGTCACTGTGCTCACATCGGACAGCTTTTTAATAAACTGAATGAAGCAGGTTTGGTGGTAAACCTGGGTAAGTGCGATTTTGTCAAAGCCACAGTTTTGTACCTGGGGTTCGAGGTGGGGATGGGTCAGGTGTGCCCTCCACAGACAAAGATCAAAGCCATCGATCAGTTTCCCCAGCCTACGACTAAGAAACAAATCATGCGGTTTCTAGGTATGATAGGCTATTATCGTCGCTTCATCAAAGGCTATTCGAATGTAATTGCACCTTTAACTGACTTATTATCTAAGGACAAGAAGTTCCGGTGGTCTCCTGAGTGTGCAGAGGCGTTTTCCTTGGTGAAACACCTGTTATGTACCCACCCCATACTCAGGGCCCCGAACTTCAGCAGACCTTTTCAGCTGGCGACTGATGCCAGTGGCGTAGGGGCTGGGGCTGTCTTGTTACAGACAGATGATGAAGGTATCGAACATCCAGTGAGTTTTTACAGTAAAAAAATCAATAGTGCACAAAGGAATTACTCTGTAATTGAAAAAGAACTCCTGGCGATAGTGCTGGCGCTCAGGCACTTCGATGTATATGTTCCTGCTTTCGGACCAGTCGTAGTGGTTTATACCGATCATCACCCTCTGAAATTCTTGAATCAGTTTCATAACCGGAATATGAGGCTGACCAGGTGGTCACTCATGCTTCAGGAGTATAATCTGGACATACGCCATATTGCCGGTTCTGATAATGTGATAGCGGATTGTCTATCAAGG
Source organism: Paralithodes platypus (assembly GCA_032716605.1). Classification (NCBI taxonomy): domain Eukaryota; kingdom Metazoa; phylum Arthropoda; class Malacostraca; order Decapoda; family Lithodidae; genus Paralithodes; species Paralithodes platypus. The sequence goes on along the minus strand of CM064489.1, from coordinate 35,782,075 downwards.
GTGGATGATGTTGGTTAGACTGCCACAGGATTGAGGGTTGAGTGTGGAGGAAAATAGGCTGTCACTGTAGTTCAGCCGAAAAAAAAAATAAAAAAAAAAAAAGCAAAAACCTTATAAAAAACTCTTTATTTTTATAACGTGTAGAATTTTGTATAAGATGTTGTAGCAGTATCTAAGTTGAATGTTTTCGCTTATTGTCGCTAAGTTAGTTGAACTTGCTCGGTGGAGCGCAACAGTCTTTATTTTTTTTATATATAGTGCCTTGTGTCGCAACCGTGTGTGGTACTATGAGAAGCTTTCTGTTAGATATGAAGAACTTAGTCAAGGGTCTTATATCTTGGGGGAGGTGTGACGCTTCTGCATAGTAGCCACGTGCGGGCATGCGCGCGCGTCGGCTGCCCAGCCGTTTAGAAACCGGCTGATGGCAGCCGGCCGGCCGGCTTTTCCTTAGTATATATCCTACGACAATGTAACCTATGTCTGGGATATTCTTATGTTGTTTCACAGCTTGTAGCTGCCCTTATTCTTAACCAACGCATCTTAGTATATTTTATTCTCGATAGTTGATTATTTCATTATAATATATAAGATGTAAGTTTAGTGAGGGCGGGAGGAGACGAGCGGGAGAGAGAGACCAGCTTGGGACGTTGCTTCGCTTGCCAGCTTGGGACGAGCCTGAAGCGTTGCCATATGCATTTCATTGCAACGTTAGGCTTAGTTTCGACTCACGCACGGGGTAGACGATTTTGACCCGGCAACTGTGTTGAGTGTTGCCAAGCCTGGGATGTATTCTGCATGCCTAGGGCGGGGTCCAGACAGATTCATGACTCAGAGCTCACCTCACTGTCGTACCCTTCGGACCCCCTTGATATCTATCCCTCTCAACCCCACTTAGAAACTTTCTCTCTTACTTTGTATACCTTCCTTCCACTACTGCACCAATCTATTTAATTATCCCATCCCCTTGATAGACCTTATATCTATTATTGTATTAACGACGAGCTCTCAGATAACTAGATAGGATTTTGGGCCTTATGCAGGAGATGTAATTGTTAATGAGATCTAGGAAGCTTTTTTGTTGTCTCATATTTGGTGGTTTCATGCTTGCTAGTGTGTTCTTGTGTCAGGTTAGCAGGGGCTAGACCGGAGGGGAGGCTTTTTGCGATCCTTTAAGTAAAGTCTGCTGGTGCGAGTCCTGTGGACCCGCACGACTTTACTAGGATACCCGTGGGAGTCTGGGGGCATTTTCTTGTCTGTGTCCCTGTGTGTCTAGTGTTGTGTTGTGTGAGGGCCCTTGCCTAGTCCACTCAGCACTGCGCTAGCACGTCTTGCTTTTGTTTTAGGGTCGCCAGGAGAGAGTCAGATACTTGCGATCTGAGTCTCTCAAGAGAGCACCCTTTCAATTAGAATAATTTGGCACACAGACTTGGGAATGTCCCTAGGCTAGAGCAGGTGGCTCAGCCCGGGTATCCGAAGCCTATATCCTTCCAGCTAGACCTCTGCCACCTGGCAGATTAACAGCTAGGGGTTTATTATCTCTGTATGCTTGTATGCCACAGTTTACCGTTTTTGTGAGCATTGTGAGTCAGGGTGTGGCTTAGAGACTCTGTCCGAGCAGGCTTGCCTGACTAAGAGTGAGAAGCACACCTGTATGTGGTTATGTTGCGAGTTGCTGCCTTTATTTAATTATACCTATGCCATTATACACTGTATGGCCTATCACTAGTATTTATTCCTGCTTATGAGTTAAGAGTTCTCTAAATCCGAACGTACTTTCTTTGCTAAGCATCAGATCCTACAGTAGCCTCATGCAGTTTAGAAACCCGCATCTTGTCTACCGGTACGATGTTTTGAGGACTGTTTGCTTTCACCTTCTTTCACGCAGGGGTGATTAGTTGTATTAATTAACGTAACGTTAAATGTACTTTCTTCTAGTTTGTTATTAAATTGTTTCTGCAATTTAATTCCGTTATCTATCTTTTCCTTGAAGCTTTAAGTCAACTTAATTGTGTGATCTTTTATATAGCCTGCTTGACTATCAGCAGTCTATAGTGTGTGCACCCTGTAACCGAGTCATAGGATACCTCGTTGTCCAGGCAGGACTCTTGACGGTTTAGGGTGGTTTGTTGCCTGGGTTTATAGATAAGGGTTGGATCTAGCGTTTTCCGTTGTTGCTTGTTGCCGCATACCAAGTCCAATAGAAAGAGCCCAGTGTTTATATATCCCAGGACGTAACAGCTGAAAACAGTAACAAGAAATAGGGTGGTCAGTATGGAAGTGAAGAAGTCCTTGCATGACAGTGTGGTAATTCCGACACTGACTTACGGAAGCGAAGCATGGACGTTTGAGAAGAGACTCAGACCAAGAGTGAGAAGAGTGGAAATGAGTTACTTGAGAAGTGCGCGTGGAATTACATGGAGGGATAGACAGACGAATGAGGAAGTAAGAAGGAGGTGTGGTGTAGAGGTAGATGTGCTGGAAAGTGTGAAAAGGAACACCTTGAGATGGTTCGGCCATATGGAATGTATGGGAAGCGAGAGAATGACTTAGAAGGTGTACGAGAGCGAGGTGGAAGGACAGAGAGGGAGAGGTAGACCGAAAGAGAGGTGGAAGGATGGAGTGAGGAAGTATATGGATGACGCGGTGCTGATTGGGAGGAAGGGCGTCGACTGACTGGGGACAGAGGTGCATGGGGCGGTTCGTTCGTGGCCACCCCTTCAGGGATCACGGCGCCAGGCAATAGATAGATAAATAGATAGATAGATAGATAGAAGTCTAAGGAGCAAACTAAAACAACTATATGTACAGGTAATAATAATAATAATAATAATAATAATAATATTTATTCAGTTAGCAATTTACAGAGTTGGTACCACATAGTTTGTTACAAATATGACATGTATCAGCCTTGCATAATTCCAACTAAGGATAGCCCAATAAGGCCGTTAGGCGTATTTCCATTGGGGTCCTTGTGGGATTAGGTTAGCTGGGGAAAATGGGGAGGATAAAGAAATAGATACTTTAGAGAAA
>CM064489.1:35701545-35774045 GCA_032716605.1 Paralithodes platypus | reverse complement strand
CAGGAGATAGGCCAGATATACCGATCCCAACCTATCCTAAACATTGTGCAGGAGATAGGCCAGATATACCGATCCCAACCTATCCTAAACATTGTGCAGGAGATAGGCCAGATATACCGATCCCAACCTATCCTAAACATTGTGCAGGAGATAGGCCAGATATACCGATCCCAACCTATCCTAAACATTGTGCAGGAGATAGGCCAGATATACCGATCCCAACCTATCCTAAACATTGTGCAGGAGATAGGCCAGATATACCGATCCCAACATATCCTAAACATTGTGCAGGAGATAGGCCAGATATACCGATCCCATCCTATCCTAAACATTGTGCAGGAGATAGGCCAGATATACCGATCCCAACCTCTCCTAAACATTGTGCAGGACATAGGCCAGATATACCGATCCCAAACTCTCCTAAACAATGTGCAGGAGATAGGCCAGATATACCGATCCCAACCTATCCTAAACATTGTGCAGGAGATAGGCCAGATATACCGATCCCATCCTATCCTAAACATTGTGCAGGAGATAGGCCAGATATACCGATCCCAACCTCTCCTAAACATTGTGCAGGATATAAACCAGATATACCGATCCCAACCTATCTTAAACATTGTGCAGGAGATAGACCAGATATACCGATCCCAACCTCTCCTTTACATTATGCAGGATATAGGCCAGATATACCGATCCCAACCTATCCTAAACATTGTGCAGGAGATAGACCAGATATACCGATCCCAAACTCTCCTAAACATTGTGCAGGAGATAGGCCAGATATACCGATCCCAACCTATCCTAAACATTGTGCAGGAGATAGGCCAGATATACCGATCCCAACCTCTCCTAAACATTGTGCAGGACATAGGCCAGATATACCGATCCCAACCTCTCCTAAACATAAAACCACAGGCGTAATCCAGCTATTATGTTTATTATTTGGGAAGAGTTAGCCAGGGATTAGCCGTAGAAATTTACAGCCCCTTTGTTGTAGCCTTCCTTACATTTGGGAAGAGGTAGTCAGGGAATAGTCGTGGAAATTTACAGCCCATTTGTTCTAGCCTTTCTAACATTTGGGAAGAGTTAGCTAGGGAAAAGTCGTAGAAACTTACAGCTCAGTTGTTCTAGCCTTTCTAACATTTAGGAAGAGTTAGCCAGGGAATAGTCGTGGAAATTTACAGCCAATTTGTTCTAGTCTTTCCAATATTTGGGAAGAGTTGGCTAGGGAATAGTTGTATAACTTTACAGCCCATTTGTTCTAGCCCTTCAGAGGTTAGGGGTCACGATTTCTGTCCTACTTATACTTAATGTAGTTATGTTTGTGTGACTGACTGTGAGGGACAGATTATAAGATATGAACAATGATATTAACCCTTTCTGTACCAACAACGTCAGTTATATTATATTCTAGCTATATGTAGACGATTTTATGCAGCTTAATAAGGATCTGTGGTAGTCATTAACAGGGTTGAGAGGGATACTTTGAAGCCTTAATAGCTAGACATCCTTCCTAAACTAAATAAAATCGATTAGTCATATCCAGAATAGAATAACAAGGCTGTCGACGGTACAGAAGGGGTTTAAGGGGACAGTGGCTGCTTGTTTGGTCTATTAATTCATTTATTCATATATTTGTTTAGTTTCCTGCCTAGACCTCCATCAAGCTTAGAAAAACACCCCCTAGACCCCCTTCAAGATAAATTTGTACATTTTTCGGTAGAAAATGTCCCGGCCGAAGTCTGGTTCCTCTTAAAATGCAGGCTCGCTATCGCTTGCCAGGAATTAATCGACACCTAAATGGCACGAAAGGTCTTAAAATTGACAACGAAATAGGGCGAAAGGTGTTAAAATCGCCAAACTAATGGGCCGAACGTCTTATAATAGTATAGAAGCTAAAGAAGTGGATCTGGAACGCAGACAAATAAACAATAAAATAAGGTGGGAAACAAGGAGGGGGGTGAAGGAGAGGGAGAGAGAGATAGCTAGAAATGTGAAGGATAATCCAAAAATATTCTGGAAGTACATTCAGGAAAAGTTAACAAGAAGAGTAGGGATCCCAGAGCTGGTAAGGGGGTTGAATGGTGGGAGTAGAGCGGAGACTGATAAGGAGAAAACAGAGGTGCTGGGGAAATACTTTGGGGGGGTGCTAACAGTAGAGTTGGAGGATGCAGTGCCTACTATTCCCATCAAACAGGCACCGGCACTAGAACTAATAGAGTTTTCCCATGCTAGAATAAGAAGGGCTATAGAAAAAATGAACAGAAGTAAGTCACCGGGACCGGATGGGATACACCCAAGAATCATAAAGGAAGGAGGGGAGATGTTAGTAGAGCCATTGAAAATGTTATTTGAGGTATCGTTTAATACAGGACAAATCCCGATGGACTGGAGAGAAGCGAACATAACAGCTATATTTAAGAAGGGAAAGAGAAATATCCCAGGGAATTATAGACCAGTCAGTTTGACAAGTGTTGTGTGTAAACTAATGGAAACGGTAATTAGAGAAGGAATAATGGATCATATGAAGTCAAACCAACTTTTCAGTGGGAGACAGTTCGGATTCTTGCCGGGGAGGTCGACGGTACTACAGCTAATTAAGGTGGTAGATGATTGGATGCAAATTCTAGAAGATGGTGATGTAATAGACGTGGTATATTACGATTTTATGAAGGCCTTCGATAAGGTCCCACATAAAAGGTTAATAGAGAAAGTTAGAAGCTATAATATAGGGGAGAAATGTGTGAAATGGATAGAAGCCTTCCTGAAAGATCGGAGTCAGAGGGTACTGGTGAATGAAATAGGCTCGGGATGGAGGGAAATTACAAGTGGGGTACCTCAGGAATCTGTGTTGGGACCACTGCTGTTCGTTATATTTATCAACGACTTACCTGAAGTTATAACTAATGGAAGTGAGGTATACCTGTATGCGGATGACACTAAGCTGTATAGAAGAGTGAGGAGTAAGGAATATATGGGTTTGCTTCAAGGAGATGTGGAGGGCATGAAGGGATGGTATGAGCATTGGTTAATGCCTTTTCATCCAAAAAAATGCAAGTACATGCGGATTGGGACCAGCAAGATAGACAAGGTAGGATACAGTATGTATGAAGCGATGGAGGAAGTGAATGCAGAAAAGGATGTAGGAGTAGTGATAGACAATAAGTTAAATTTCTCAGAACATTTAGCGGAAAAGATAAACAAAGCCAATAGAATTGTAGGGCTGATAAGGAGGACATTTGTGTCACTTGACGAAGAAATCTTCAGGAATCTCTACACAGCGCTGGTTAGGCCGCACCTGGAATATGCGAACCAGGTGTGAGCTCCATATATGGTAAAGGATATAGAAGCAGTGGAGAAAGTGCAGAGGAGAGCTAGCAAGCTGGTACCAACGTTGAAGAACGCGGGCTATGAGCAGAGGTTGAGGACACTGGGGCTTCCGACACTGGCATATAGGAGAAAGAGAGGGGATTTGATAGAGACTTTTAAGATAGTGTCAGGAAAGTACGATGAGGATGTGTGTGAAGGTATCTTCTTGATGCGGGAGGGAACAAGAACGAGAGGACACTCTAAGAAAATTTACAAAGAAAGAAATAGGCTTGAGAAGGCAAAGAACTCATTTTGCGATAGAGTGGTAAATGAGTGGAACGCACTGCCCCAGTATGTAGTCGATTCCGAATCAATAAGGGAGTTTAAAAGTAATCTTGATAAAGCATGGGGAAGACAAGATTTGAAGTTTGATTATAAAACAAAAATACAGAATAGTAAAAAATTTGCGTCTGCTACCGCCGCCGCCAACACCGTGAACGACCGCAGCAGTGCAAGTACTGGTACTGAGCTGGATACACAGGCATAGTTTGCCTTTTTCCAGAGGATCTACTGTAAGAAACTGTAAGAAACTGTAAGATAATCTCAACACTAGTGGGGCTAAACAGTAGGGAGAAGGGGGTCCAGAAAACTGGTCCATCCCCCCTTAAGGTCCATAACAAAATAGCTATACCCTGTTCCAAACAAGTAGTCCAGAGGCTGTGACCCTTAACCTCTGTAACTCAAACAGGGCTAGAACAAATGGGCTGTAAATTTCCACACCTTTTCCGTGGCTGATCTTTCATAAATGGTAGATATATTAGCCCGATTCCTCTAGTCGTTTGTTAGCTTTTTCTAGCCCCATTAGTTTTGAGTTGTTATGACGTCCGCCTCATTTGTTTGGGGATTTTAAGACCGTTCACCCCATTTAGTTGTCAATATTAAAACCTTTCGTGCCATTTAGGTGTCGATTATTTCATGGCTAGCGATAGTGAGCCTGCAATTTAGGAGAAACCTAAATTGAGGATCTTTGAGGATCATGACGCATTATGACAGTTTATTCTGGCTATCATTAGACGATTTTATGCAATTTAGGAAGGATTTGTGGGAATTATATGAGTAAAAACTATCTCAATTAACCCTCTGACTTCTATATACCTTTCCTAATCTGAAGAAAATCGTCTAATAATAGCCAGAAAACAGGAAACGAAATGCGTATCGGATATTCTAATGATTAACTATATTTCAGTTACCGGTACACTAATAAACTAGAAATAGTCAAATCCAATCTCGTCTGATACGTCTAATGAACTAAAATAACAATGCTGCTTCCTATCACTATTATTACTTATTATTATTATTATTATTATTATTATTATTATTATTATTTGAACCAATGCCATCATGTTAACCACTTCAGTATCAGTCCCGTCTTTTTCATTTTATGCGAGCTACTAATAGCCGATATTAATCAGCTTAGGAAGGGCCTCCAGCAATTAACAGTCTTCAAACCATCTAAATTTAGCCCTTTTTTACCTCTGATTCTTCTTGCTTCACAAAATCGTCTAAATTGAGCTAGAAAAAAGTAAGAAACGCGTCGCCGGTACAGAAGGGGTTAACCATTATCACCCTTATTATCACAGTATTATTATCATCATCATAATTATCAATACCATCAATATACGTTCAATCTCGGCACTATAAAACTCTGATAATATGCTAAAAAATATTCAAAATTCTAGATTGTCAGTACGACTAAACATTAGCCCCTTTTCAGCCTTAGTAATTTTTCCGTTCATCTGTTGTTAATTTTCTCGCATATTGCAAATTTTTGTCTGACGTCTGGACATTCTCTCGCTCTCTCTCAAGCTAAAAATTTATCGTAATTTTCTTCAATCATTCTTTATATTTTCGTCTATAAATAATTTCCTCGTAAACGTCACATATGCCTGTCATTAGGTCATAGTATATATATATATATATATATATATATATATATATATACAATATCAGTAGTAGGTTGGCCGCTAGGGTACCGGATCTTCAGAATAAATAAGATGACGAGAGCAAACATCAACTCCATATAACTATGATAACATGTATGCTTCAGGTGCCTCGCCAGGAATATTATATGGGTCCCCTAAAATACATACGGATGGTAGACCATTAAGACCGATCATTTCAACTATAAACACGGCGGGTTACAACGTGGGTAAATTTCTAATCAAATTAATTTCACCTTTTACCAACAATGAATATACAGTTAATAATTCAGCAACATTGGTCAATGAACTCAAATCATTAAATCTTCCTCAAGACTGTGTAATGGCTAGTTTCGACGTACAGTCCCTCTTCACAAATGTCCCTCTTCAAGAAACTACAAATATTATTCTGGACAAATACCATCCTGATGAATTTTATGGACTCGATAGAAAGACTGTGAATAAGCTGTTAACATTTGCCACTTCTGATAGTGTATTCATGTTTGAAAATGCTCTATACAATCAGGTAGACGGAATTGCCATGGGCTCCCCTCTGGGCCCTGTTTATGCTAATGCGTTCATGTGTAAACACGAAGTTGAATGACTAGATGAGTGCCCCTTAAGTTTTAAACCTGTTTTCTATAGGCGGTATGTAGATGATAGCTTTTTAATTTTCAGGAAGGCTGAACATGTGAATATGTTTTTAGAGTATATGAATAGACAGCATACGAATATAAAGTTCACTTCGGAAATAGAAAAAGAGGGCTGCCTACCTTTTTTGGATGTAAATGTAATGAAAACGGGTTCTGGATTAACAACTAGTGTATTTCGAAAATTTACGTTCACAAACCTTGGACTTAATTGGTTCAGTTTTACACCCGTAATTTATAAAATAAATTCAATCAAGGCTCTAATTAACCGAGCTTATAGCATATGTTCCACCTACATGTTTTTACATATTGAATTTAAGACTTTGGAAAACTTCTTTGTTAAAAATAATGATACAGTTAATTTAGTCCAGAAGACCGTTAAGTCATTTTTAGCTAGTAAATATGTAACTAAAACCTGTGTTCACGAGGTCCCGAAACTTAAGAAATATATAAAACTTCCATTCTATGGTAAATCCAGTTACGACTTTCGTAAACAGCTCCAAAAATTGCTTCATTCTAGATTCCCAGCTGTTAACTTTCGCATAATTTTCACAAATGACTTTAACATTCGCTCATTTTTTAGAATAAAGGACACTGTTCCCAATAACTTATGTTCCAATATTGTTTATGAATTTAACTGTCCCAGCTGCCTTGCTGGGTATGTGGGATGTTCGTCTCGTTCATTCCGCGCTAGAATATTGGAGCATTTGGGGAAAAGTATCCGAACAGGTCAATATTTAACGAAAATGCCTTTTTCAGCAGTAAGGAATCACTCTTTCGAATTGGACCACAGATTTAATGAAAAATATTTTAAGATATTGGCTAAATTCAGAAACAAGAACGATACTTTCATTGGGGAGAAATATTTCATAGACAAACTCAAACCGAACCTAAACTGAGTGGTCAGGTAGTTGATAGCTTGGTGCTTTAGGATCCCTTGCTATATATAATGTCTATCGTCAGTTAATCTAGTTAGTTCTCCCGGAATAGTCGTAAGGTGCAGGTCGAAATGGTTTGTTGCATGTTATTTTATATTTTGTATTACATGTTCAGGTTTATGAAGTTAGGATTATGTAATATTCTTGTAAATCTTGTTATTGTTTTCAATTATTAACTTATAGTCTAGCAGTTTTAAGTAAAGTATTATGTAGAATTGTCACATTAAACTTGTTTAAATAGATCCATATATTAAATACAAAGTTTTAACAGATATCATGTTTGTTTTCTAGGATCGTTGGTGTTTCACCTGATGATGAACAGAGTTGTTCGAAATATTGTCAAAGCTTAATTAATAAATAATGAAAATGGAGTTGATGTTTGCTCTCGTCATCTTATTTATTCTATATATATATATATATATATATATATATACAGTATATATATATATATATATATATATATATATATATATATATATATATATATATATAATACACAAGAGTGTGTGTCGTGTGTCTTTGTTTGTCAGTGTGTACGCCCCACCCCTCTCTCAAACTTAATTTCTTCTACAATTGTTTTTGTTTGTTTTTTTCTCGTGTGGAATTCGGTTACTTACATTTTTCTTTTCTGCCATCCGGTTAATATCATTACCTCTCTCTCTCTCTCTCTCTCTCTCTCTCTCTCTCTCTCTCTCTCTCTCTCTCCTTAATCACCAAGCCCTCTAATCAAACATCAACTCGTGTCACCAGGTTTCTTTGGCCTTCTTTGTTCACTGTTACACAGACCCAGCGTATTCTTCTTTCGTCACGTCACCCGGTCGATATGTTGCCTCAAACACATAGACACACTCTCTCTCTCTCTCTCATTTGTTTTGTATATATATATCCGATGCAATCACCAGATATTCCCATTGTTGACGCCCTCGTTCCATTGATGTCATTGTATGTTCTACTGCTTACGCTAGCTACTGAGCTTACCCCTTTAGCCAACGAGTCTTGTCATAGAAGATCTAAGAAGGTGATTGGCCCAAACCGACCCCAGGGTGAACATTCACAGGTGATTTGACAAAGCAAACATCATGGCGAGAGACATCAAACTTTCCAAGAAAACACCAGGAATTCCTCAGTAGCTGTCCGGCATCTTCTCTCCCCATCCTCTGCAGCAAGCTCCAGACACCCCATGTGGGACCCACCTCGACTTGCCGCCCCTGAGTGACCAGTCTTTCTCAACCCTTGAGCACGAGCTGTAAGAATAACCTCCAGTAGAACCCCGCCCAACAGAACTAATCGGGGGAGAACCCTGCCCGGAAGTGCCAAAGGTCCGGATCTGCTATAGTCTGAATAATATTTCAGCGAACCAGACAAGTCCAGATGTCAGAGATAATGGTGTTTGGTTCTATAACTGACTGATGAATGTAAACAATACGACTGGTGGAAAAAGGAACCTACCGACAATGCTGCGCAGTCCGAATTCGATGCATTATTGTTTCAGCCAACCAGACTAGTCGGATTGGCTTGAGATTATGTCCGAAATCAAGTTGTGGTATCCGAACTCGATTCCTTTTTTTCCCAAGCCAACTGGACGAGTTCGAATGGCTGGATAATATGTCTGAAATCAAATATTGTTCTTGTCCTAACTATTGTTTTCCCCATGCCATCCGGATACATCCGGATGGCTGAATTTATGTCCGCAACAGAATGCTCGTCCGGAAATCTTGGGTTTCCGGATGGTCAGGGTTTTACTGTATATACCACAAAGTGCAAACCCAAACCTATACTGTCGACCCTGAGCAGCACAAAGAGTGGTAAGAATTAAAGAGACTGATTAACCCATACCCAGACTTCTATTCCTTACACCTTGAAGAAGAGTGAACATCAAACCTGGAGACTACCCTAAGAGAGTGGAGGGAGAAAGACGAGCACCAAGTATTGAGAGGAGATAACAGTAGCAGGATGTGAGGAGGCTCCGTCCCTAGTAACTGCAAAGTGAAGTAGACACAAGTACGTCGAACCCTCTACAATACGAAGGGCCTATCCTGAGAAGACAACTGTACCCTGCTGTGTAACTGTGGGAAGCTGAAGTAAACCTAGAAGTGTGGCCCGCCCGCCAGTGTATGATGCCCGAGCGAGACGTCACTTGAGAGGAGAAATGAAGACCCTCTGTCTGGACCAGTGATACGACTGCCCCAGGAACTCCAAGATTGCAACGGCTCAACCTCCGCATGGGTACCAAAGCCTAGAATCATGCGCTTAGTCGTTCAGCAAACTCCTTTTAATTTTTGTTATCGTTATATCTATTTTGTGAAGCTCTCCGCGAGTGCCAATAATTCACAAACACACCCACACACACACACACACAAACACATATACAGTATACTGTATATCAAGTATATTTCATAAATATACGTGAGCTAATAATTGTTTAAATACTCCCAGCCGGGATCGAACCTCCGACATTTGTTCTGAATGTCAGAGGTTCAATCCCGGGTGGGAGTATTAATATATACGGTATATATATATATATATATATATATATAATAAAGCCTACTTTCCAATCCAAGAGTGAAACAATATTCACAAACTTTCTGCTATTCAACAGCTGAGCTCTGGAACTCTCTTCCTGAATCCATCTTCCCCTCATCCTACAACTTAAATTGCTTCAAACTCCATGTGTCCAGGCATTTTGGATCGAACATTCCTTAATTTTGGCCCTGTCACTCTTTCAACTCTGGGGGAGGTACTCGTCACAGGCAATTCTGCCTTTTGTCTCCCTCATCCACAAAGAAAACACAAATACATATATATACATACATCTATATAAAGAAGCGAAACCCTGAGCCAAACATTTCCACGACTTAGTTTGATTTTGTCCATGGTGCTTTATGTGTTTGATTTATAGAGACTTTAGACATATTTCAGGGTATTTGGACCTATAGGAACCATAATAACGTAGTATTTGGACCTATAGGAACCATAATAACGTAGTATTTGGACCTATAGGAACCATAACGTAGTATTTGGACCTATAGGAACCATAATAACGTAGTATTTGGACCTATAGGAACCATAATAACGTAGTATTTGGATCTATAGGAACCATAATAACGTAGTATTTGGATCTATAGGAACCATAATAACGTAGTATTTGGATCTATAGGAACCATAATAACGTAGTATTTGGATCTATAGGAACCATAATAACGTAGTATTTGGATCTATAGGAACCATAATAACGTAGTATTTGGATCTATAGGAACCATAATAACGTAGTATTTGGATCTATAGGAACCATAATAACGTAGTATTTGGATCTATAGGAACCATAATAACGTAGTATTTGGATCTATAGGAACCATAATAACGTAGTATTTGGATCTATAGGAACCATAATAACGTAGTATTTTTCAGTTTGGATTAGTCTTGGGTTGGTTTTGGACGCATTTGATAAGCGGTCGTATTCCTTTTTGTTGCACTGTACTGTAGTGTAAATATAATACAGTATTCTACTCAAATGTCTAAATCTCAATTATATAACTTCGATTTCGTAATATTTAATTGTACAATAAATAACCCTTCACAACACAAAAACATACACAATATGAGGTGGTGTGTTTTTGTAATGTGAAGGACAATTTCTTGTACTTTGAGATGTTACAAAATCGAAATTTTACATCATGAAGAGATTGACAATATTAATTTGAATAGAATATTTAATTTTTAAGCTAGGTATAGTTCAATGCTTATTCTACCTTAACAAGAAGTTCAAATGCGACCTTTGGCGACCATGAGGTGCCCTAGTACCCACCATAGCACATACGCAGATGCACTGATTAGAGTATGTGTACTGTAGCCTAATGCAAGCTAATTGTTAAGTAGCTCTCCATCGGGATATCCAAACAAACTAAAATAAACTTTTAGAATTCTGCGAGTCTTGAACTTTCGACCTCTCGCTCAGCGCAAGGCGCCTTATATCACTAGACCAAACCGACCTGTGTGACTGTGTGTGTGTGTGTGTACTATCTCAAAGGAGTAAAGTGGGAGCTCTTAGTGCTGATAACTTTGCCATTTAACTCCTAACATCTATCTTTCTCTCTCTCCCTCTCCCCTCTCTCTCTCTCTCTATCTCTCTCTCTCTCTCCTTATCTATCACTTTCATCCTCCTCCCTCCTTTGGTGTGTCACTGGCTTCTTATAACCTCTTCTTCTGCTATCTGTCTTTTTTTTCTTCCTCTTCCTCCCCCCTCACTCCTTCCTATCATAAACGGAAGCTTCTCTCCTTTGATGACTCGCTATCTTTTTTTTTTGTTCTTCTTCTCTTAATATTATTATTATTATTATTATTATTATTATTATTATTATTACGATTACTATTATTACTCTTATTATTATTATTATTATTATTAGTTCACCTACCTATGTGCTTACCTATGTGGAGTTCGCCACTCTTGTTAGTGGCACCGAACAGCGCACTGCTCTTCGTTGTTGTTTGAGTAGTAGTAATAGTAGTAGTAGCAGTAGTATTGTGGAAGTAAAAAGGAATGAAGTGCAAATCACACGAGTTTCACCTGAATCAACCAATCAGTGTGCAGGGTTTTGTGTAGCAAACCCCAAGCTCCGGTGCGGACGTTAAGGTACCAGTTTTGGCTAGGCTGCTGTGAGTGCACCTGTTTCATGCTGATAGGTCGACTGATTTCTCTCCTGAAAACTGCCTCCATCAATCTGGGGGCGCGCAGACTTACCTTCGCCCTAAGTACTTTAACTCAAGATAATATCATAACAGGCAACATCCTCTTCACCAAACTTCGCATGGAGCTACCCTGCCCGGCTATTATTATGAAGAAAAAAGTGCAACCATGGGCAACGATGTAATAAAGGTAAGAGAGAAGGAAAACTGGCATCCTGAAAACACCAAGGGACTGCCAGCCAATCAGGGTGCATTGCCGAGGCGAGTTCCACATACAAAAATCCCAGCCGACCAGCCCGACATCTATTTGGCAGTGTCTGCCAACGAGCTGGAGAAGATCGATCTACTGCGAGTTGACGACGGAGATGAAGAAGAACATGGCAGAAAGAAAACCTCCCCCACCAGGCGTCCAGTGCTTGCATCAGATGACTCTCAACAAAAACATAATATGGAGCAACTTGGTTGAACCCAAGTACTGTTTATCTTTTACTTTACTTCTCATTTCTGAACTTACTCTTCCTCTATTCAAATTACTCTACTCTCTTACTTTACTCCAGCCATTCAGTCCCAACACAGTCAGCTACCAGAGCCAGAGCTACCTACAGCTCCAGTTAAGGACCGGTTGGCACTTCCCAGGATCCTATACTCAGAGGTTGTGAACGATGAATGGAATAAAATCTATTACTAATAGAATCTAGAACGAATCACTTAACAGGAAAGGGCAGACTCTGAAGACACGATGGTGTCTCCAGGGTCTGCCAAGACCAGTATCAGCATAGATATGAAATTAATATACTTTGTTTTTGTGAAAGTAGAGCGACAAACTCCGAAGACACCATGGTGTCTCCAGAGTCTGCCAATATCAATGTACAGTGTATTTATTTAATTCTAATGAAGTAAATAGAGCTACCTGGTTGAGCCCAGGATCTCAAATCTCCTCTTGTACTTCTCACTTCTTGACTTTTCTTGCACTATTTAGCCAATCCCAAATACCCTCTAAATAACCCCTCCAATTTTCTTCTATACCCGACCCATTCCCCCAACATACACAATAATAGTTGTTCATACTTTACTCAAGCCATCAATCAATCACCCAGCACAGTCAGCTACCAGAGCCACAGCTACCAACAGCCCCAGTAAAGGACCGGTTGGCACTTCCCCGGATCTTATGCTCAGAGGCTGTGAAAGATGAAAGAAATGGCAGTGTAGGTGGGCATCCAAAGCCGGGGGTTGCAGTACACCAGGCACGTACCTCCAAACGTTGAGCCTGCAGGTTGTGTCGAATCCCGAGCATGTAGCCAGATATCCTGTGGTATATGAATACCTGTGGGCAGTGCATGTATTCTGTGTGGCCTTGCATGGAAAGAAGGGGGAATTATTACCACCTACACCGAAAAGGAGCTGAGAGGTACCACGTTTCCCTAAACTCAAAGCCGCAGGCAGTTGTGAGGCGAGTGGCAGAACGTGGTGGTGGAAACTTCAAGCAGAGCCATCATTAAGTTGAAAAGATAAAATAGACAGATTACCTTTTCATTAAAACCGAGGTTAAATTAATCTCACCTTTTAAATAAAAACAAATTCAGACAATCGTCATCAAAACGACAACCACAGCCTATTGCCTATAATGTGTTTGGATGAATTCAACTACTACAGTATATTGGACTTATTTCTGGAATGCCTAAAAGACACAGCTTGGTTTGTCTTTTCTGTTTTTATATGTAAATCTATGGACATACAGGTAATTCAAACTCACTTCCCCTACCATTCTCTCTCTCTCTCTCTCTCTCTCTCTCCACTTCCCCCCCCCCCAACCGTCACAGGTCATTCCACCAATAATTACCCTCCAATTATCTCGAAGGTCGCCCAACTCTCGGTTAAGACTTCGGGCAGCTTTTTATACACAGAAGGCATGTAAATTCCATTAAAATAATGTCTTTCAATGCCTGTTCTATTATAAATAAAATAAATTAATTACCGTGTCTATTATTAACTGAACAAGCTGATATTATAAGCATCACCTAAACTCATCTTGATTTAAATAACAAAGACCTAATCTCCAAATACAATATAAATGGTTACACATATTATATTCATAAAGACCATACATATGGAAAGAAAGGAGGAGGTGTAGGTATGTTTATATCATCTAAGTTCATGCCAGAAGAAATCACCCTCCCCCCTAGTAATCTAGAAATAGTGTGTGCCCGAATAAATATCAATAACACGAAGATTCATATTACAACAGCTTACAGACCACCAAGCTACAAAGAAAGCGACGTTGTACGATTACGAGTTGCTAAATAAAACTCATTCGAATAAATGTATTCTTCTAGGGGATTATAATGTCCCTAATGTAGAACGGAATATTGTCACCGGATATAATGCTAATTCAATCAAAATTATAGATTGCATAGATGATAATTTCCTAAATCAGTGTATAAAGGAAGCAACGCATGGAAATATTATTATCGGCCTTGTCATAAATACCGATGACAAATTTAGTTAGTAATTTAGAGGTAGGTGAACATCTGTCAAATTCGGACCATAGGATCATTTGATTCGATGTTAATTGCAGCTATAGTATTGAGATAAAAAAAAAATATATAGGTGCCAGATTTAAAAAATGCTGATTTTGACGAACTTAGGCAAGCACCGCATAACACACACTCATTGTTAGATATAAATAACGAAGTAAATGAGATGTGGAAACGGTTTCAGAACATGTGTAAATTTGTTCAAGAAATTGTTCAAGCTTAAACAAAATGACTGTACTAAACGACCAAGTAAAGGAATTATACAACCTCGCTAGAAGAAATGTTAAGAAACTGATTAGATCCTCTAAACGTGATTATGAAGTCGCTATAGCTAAACAAAAAAGCACCGATAACCCAAAGCATTTTTATAGTTATTTAAATAACATCAGAGAAATAAAAAGCGGAATAGGCCCATTAACTAGAGATGATCAAATAGTGACAGCCGACATAGATATTGAAAATACACTTAACGAATATTTTTGTTGTTTTCAAACAAAGTAAAGAATGATACAAAACATAGGGCAGTAACAACGCAAAAAATAGTAGGAAACTTTACTATCAGCGCAAGTGAAGTATTATATGAATTAAATAAATTAAATATCAACAAGACTCCAGGGCCTGATAATTTCCATAATAGGATAGTGAAACAAGTAAAAGAAGAAATATGCGAATCCCTGACCATTATCTTTAACTCATCACTATAGCAGGGTTGCATCCCTAATGATTGGAGATCAGCCAACATTACACCCATTCACAAAAAGGGTGATCGAGCCAAAGCTAGTAATTACAAACCTATAAGCTTAACATCAGTAATAGGACAAATTCTTGAAACCATTTTAAGAGATAAAATATATGAGTATCTTGAATATAATGAATTAATTAGAGACAGCCACACAGGTTTAGGACCAGAAAATCGTGCCTAACAAACCTCGAATTTTATAATAAATTAATTACTCTTAAATGACTCAACTAAGGCACTTGACATAGTCTACCTAGATTTTCAAAAGGTATTTGACAAGGTACCTCACAATAAATTATTAGACAAGTTACAAATGCTCGGAATAAAGGGTAATATAAATAAATGGATTAAAATTTGTCTTACAGACAGAAAGCAAAGAGTTGTTATTAATGGCATAAAATCTTATTGGGTGCCTGTTACCAGCGGTGTGCCTCAAGGATTGGTCCTTGGTCTGGTTTTATTTATCATATATATAAATGCTATTGATGTAGGCGGTGCTTGTGGCACTTTGGTGCTCCCAACTGGGAGGCTCTCCAGCAGTACTTCTTTGATTTCCCATGGCATGACTTCTGCTTCCGTGGCCGAGGACCCTCGGAGAGTTCTGAACGCATTACCTAGGTAATCCTCTCGGGCAGGGAAGCGTACATTCCATTTTCTTTCTCTCAGTCTAATGCAAACAAATCTTGGTTTACTCACGCTTGTTCTACTGCTGTCCACAACAAGGAGGAAGCATTCAAACGGTACCGACACCTTAAAACTCAAGAATCTCATTCTTCCTATGTTTCTGCTCGGAATCAAGCCAAATCTGTTCTTCGACTTGCCAAGCACTCTTTCATCAATAATCAATGCACTGAACTATCCAACTCTAGCTCTTCCCAAGCTTTCTGGCATCTAGCCAAAAACCTCTCCAACAACTTTTCTTCCTCGTCTTTCCCTCCCCTTTTCCACTCTGATGGCACAACCATCACTTCTTCCTCTGACAAAGCTGAACTCCTTGCTCAAACTTTTGCCAGAAACTCTACCTTGGATGATTCCGGTGCTATTCCTCCATCTCCACCCCCCTCTCTCCTACTTATGCCTAATATCCTAATCTCTTCTAAAGATGTACTTTCTACCCTCTCTGGGCTTAATACTAAGAAGACGTACGGTCCGGACGGTGATCCTCCTGTTGTACTTAAAAACTGTGCTTCCGTGCTGACCCCCTGCCTAGGCAAACACTTTCGTCTCTGTCTCTCCTCTAACGTCTTTCCTTCTTGCTGGAAGTTTGCTCTCATTCAACCTGTCCCAAAGAAGGGTGACCGCTCTCGACCCTCCAACTATCGTCCAATTGCTCTCATCTCTTGTACCTCTAAAGTTTTTGAAACTATTCTTGCTTCCAAATTTCTTAAGCATTTCTCTTCTCATAATCTGCTCTCAGATTGCCAGTATGGCTTCCTTAAAGGTCGCTCTACTGGTGATCTTCTTTCATATCTTACTAACTCTTGGTCATCCAACTTTCGGGACTTCGGTGAGACTTTTCCTGTTGCACTAGACATATCGAAGGCTTTCGATAGAGTCTGGCACAAATCTTTAATTTCCAAACTGCCCTTCTTCGGTTTCTGTCCCTCCATCTATGCTGTAATAGAAGTCCTGTCACGGTCGCCACTTGTTTTAGTAATCCTGTCACGGTGCCAATTGTAATAGAAAAGATCACAAGACTTATAGGTTACTGTAACACTTTCCCATTATCTAGGAAATAAACCTATAATTGATAGTGTCGTTACTTTAGATCAAAAATAGACAAATATCCCTTGAGAAATTATGGCAACAAAAGTCCCAGAACATGCTATACATTTATATCTATTCTGACTCGATGCAGTAATATATTTGAAAAGAAAATTGCAGTTCCCAGCTTGCGGGATAATAGATCGAGTACACAGATGTATTGTAATGATAGGTTATTATATTGATAATAATTGTATCCTTAAAGTTAGTAAGAATTATAGAAACAAACATTCCTACTAAAATGGTTTTATTGAATAGCGACACTGAAATTGCATTAATCAAAGAGACAATTTCATTCACACACTCAGCCACTCAATCTAACCCACTTATCTAATCCACTTACCTAAATACAATTACCCAGTATTATAACTACCCCTAAGATTACCCTAAATCATTATACTGATTACTGCTAGTCATACGAAATCTCACATCAACCAACCCTTTAGTCTACTGTGATACTGATAAGTCTACCCCAGCAAATGACCGCATGATCGAATAGGCACGAGATTTTCCCACACTCACAGTACCCGTCAATCACACTCGTCATTCTCTCTCTCTCTCTCTCTCACCTCCTCACCTCAGTTACGTGACTCGCTAGACTAATGAGAGTTAATTGCCTAATTAAAGAGTCTCAAAAAGGGCAGTACGACAAGCCCTTCAAGCCGACAATCCTCTAACGGTAGCCATCACCCTCTGTGGGGTTAAGATGCTACGGCGTCACTCACCGACACACACACCATACACACGTGACTCGCTAGACTAATGAGAGTTGCCTAATCAAAGGGTCTCAAAAAGAGCAGTACGACAAGCCCTTCAAGCCGACACTCCTCTAGCGGTAACCATCACCCTCTGTGGGGTTAAGATGCTATGGCGTCGCTCACACACCCGCACACATCCACACACACGTGACTCGCTAGACTAATGAGAGTTGTCTAATTAAAGAGTCTCAAAAAGGGCAGTACGACAAGCCCTTCAAGCCGACACTCCTCTAGCGGTAACCATCACCCTCTGTGGGGTTAAGATGCTATGGCGTCACTCACACACCTGCACACATCCACACACACGTGACTCGCTAGACTAATGAGAGTTGTCTAATTAAAGTCTCAAAAAGGGCATTACGACAAGCCCTTCAAGCCGACAATCCTCTAGCGGTAACCTCACCCTCTGTGGGGTTAAGCGTTACGGCGTCACTCACCACACCCGCACAAATCCACACACACCCCTGGCCACGTGCATAGCTAAATCAGTGGGATATCACCGCAGGGGAACTCTGTCGCCCTGGGCATCCCTAGCCTTTAGCAAGCCCTCTGAGGGGTCATGCTTACACCTGCCATTCTCGGCCATATCATTAAGCTAATTCGGTCGGCGTTACAACCTTGGCCATGTGCACGGTCTGGCTCAGACTTGGGGACTGGCCGACGCACACAAGCACACCACCACACATCACTCTCGATGAATGGCACTCA
The DNA here is from genome assembly GCA_032716605.1 of Paralithodes platypus. NCBI lineage: Eukaryota > Metazoa > Arthropoda > Malacostraca > Decapoda > Lithodidae > Paralithodes > Paralithodes platypus. Next base: position 35,755,980 of record CM064489.1, on the reverse strand, counting down.
GCTTAAGAATGTAAACAGAGAAACCGATCTGGGAGTAACAATATCGAGTAACCTAAAACCGAGTCAACAATGTTCAGAAGTTGTTAAGAAGGCAAACAAAATAATTGGCTTTATAGGCAGGTCATTTGAGCATAAATCCAAAGAAGTTATCCTAACCCTTTACAATTCATTAGTCCGCCCTCTTCTGGAATACTGCGTTCAATCCTGGTGCCCTTATTACCAAAAAGATATAAACAAGCTAGAACGAGTTCAACGTAGAGTTACCAAAATGATACCTAGCCTAAAGAACAAACCATACGAAGAGCGTCTTAGAGAATTAAATCTATTTCCTTTAACCCAGCGCAGATTAAGAGGTGACTTAATTCAAGTGTTCAAAATCATCAAAGGCATCGACAATATGAACTGTAGTAAGTACTTCACTATCGACCAATCTAATTACACACGCGGGGAAACGGTTGCAAAATTATTGGTAAATCTTTTAACTCACACGAATCTAAGAATTTCTTCTTCAATCGAGTTGTCAACTTGTGGAATGGGCTTCCCCCCCGAGACGTTATAGACTGCAGCACCGTTGATTCATTTAAACTCCGCCTAGACAAATATCTCGCATCAAACCCGCGACTGACTGCGTTTGTAAATGAATAACTTTATTTTATCCCCCCCTCAGTTACTAACCCATCTGTCCCCTACTAACTTCCTAATCCTGCCACGGACATTAGTTCCAGGGCAGTAATTCCCTTTCCAATGTTCCCTTACCCACTCTAAACCACTGTTTGGACACTTGATCCTCAGTGTTTTGGAGGACAAGCAACCTAGAAGGGTCACTAGATCTGTTGTTGCTTGATTTCCTTTGTACTCCTTTGTACTCCTTTGTACACTATGGACATCTCAATCAACGTTGACACTTGTCTAACTGAATTGGACTCACCTGATTATGGTTGAATTAGGGCACGAGGTACCCTCGCAGCCCTGCCGACCCATTCATCGTGGGCGCAACAAAAATGGACTATCTCGTTGGGGTCGGGCAGGAGAAGAAATAGGCCTGCCCCCTTTATAACCTCGGTTTTCCCCTCCCCCATCACATTTTGAATTTGGTGCCAATGAAAAGACTGGACACTCCCTATGACCACGCCTACAACATGAACGCACACACACATGTACGCATAACGGCGGCCTACCCATGCTCACAAGCAAGAACGCACACACATGTATGCGAGGCGCCTAGCGGTACATAGGCCTATGCCCGCGCCTCCACCCCTCACCTCTCCCTTTCTCTACAGCTGCCTCCCCAATTTTTCCCGCGCTCGATAAATATAGCTAACCCTATAGTATATAATCACAGTCACGGTCGGACCCGTGACATTCCCCCCTACTAATATTGATTTTGCTCTGCTAAAATAACTCAGGTGTCATTAATAGTGTCTTCCATACTGTAGTGTGAGTCTAACCTGTTGCTGGTGCATTAAATGATCACCCTTGAGTAGAAAAACCCCTTTACATTTACGTTAAAATATCTACTGAAAGGGGAAAACTCCTGAGGTCTCATTCACGACCAGCGACATAAACCTGGTGGTTAACCTACTTATTTTTACAGTGAAAATTAGTGGCTTTGCCCACTCATTTACAATAAACACACAATTAAGCTCAGCTAATGTCATGTAAAAAGAGATGTTGTGAGACACGGTTTAAATGAGGTCTGTGAAGAAACAATGTAAAAACAAAATCGGCTCAACTCTATGGACCGCTGGGTATAAACATTTGTTTTGACTTGATGAGGGATCCTTGGGCGTAGTTTCTTGAGGGCCAGGATTCCTGCCGTGGGTTCTCCAATCTCCCGACGAACGCCTGGCTGACTCAGTACCTGTATACAATTTGGAAGCGGCAGAATAAAAGCGAACAAACCACATTTCATCCCCTCTCCTCCCGTATTACATATCACGCTACTTATTGTTGACTCCCTCTATCATCAGTCTCCCCACTATTTAATCTGACTTACGCCCCAGACCTCATTCAATGATGGCCTTCCCGAGTTTTCACCTGATGCTGGCTAGCAATATGCACTGTTGCTATTCACCACAGCACCCAGACTCTCCGCGAGCCTAAGCCGCGCCCCTGGCGACATCTGGCACCACCACGCACATCCCACACTTTTCCCATGTTTAAGCAGGATCGAGACTCCTCTGACGCTCTTTCTCTGTCTCCTCTAACTTTTCCTATGGTCTTCCCTTTCTATCCCAACCCTTGCTGCTATGCAATCCCTCACTTATTTAGTATTCGTCCTATCCAATGCTCGTCCCTCCCTCTCCCTCTTGTCCTTGACAAGGAACAACAGAATTTTAAGAGAGGAATAGAACAATCAAAGAAAACAAAAAAATCTCGCCCGACACACAACTGACCCATATAACTTAAACTGCCTTGATTTATGATACCGGAATAAGAGAAACAACAACGACTCGGCCGGATTACAAACACTTCCCTCTATCCTTAAAGGATCGATCACAGCACTTGCGTATGATGAACGAATTTAAAGGAAACTATTCCACATAACACCTACTGCCTAAGATTTATGACACCGGAATAAGAGAAACAACAACGACTCGGTCGGATTACAACACTTCCCTCTATCCTTAAACGATCGATCACAGCACTTGCGTATGACGAACGAAATTAAAGAAACTATTCACATGGCATAAAATCACAGCGACAATCACAAAAACAAAAATCAACAGAGATCAATTATAGACAAGCAAACAACAATTATCGGACACAATTACTTCACAAAGCGAATTGTAGAACTAAATATTATGAAACAATGTGGGGCGCGCGAGCGATGGGAAAAGGAATTCACTTGTTTACACAGGGAGGTCCACCCCGACGCTCCCAGGATGTGACTTGACCACGAGGGGAAAGAAAAAAAAGAAAAGAAAATCTCCCGCGTGGGGCTACTTTTGCATGAACACAATTATACAACAAATCCTTCATTATCCGGTACATCTACATCAGAAACTGGTCCTGTATCACGGTCGCCAATTGTAATAGAAGTCTTGTCACGGTCGCCACTTGGTTTAGTAATCCTGTAACGGTGCCAATTGTAATAGAAAAGATCACAAGACTAATAGGTTACTGTACCACTTGCCCATTATCTAGGAAATAAACCTATAATTGATAGTGTTGTTACTTTAGATCAAAAATAGACAGATATCCCTTGTGAAATTATGGCAACAAAAGTCCCAGAACATGCTATACATTTATATCTATACTGACTCGATGCAGTAATATATTTGAAAAGAAAATTTCAGTTCCCAGCTTGCGGGATAATAGATCGAGTACACGGATGTATTGTAATGATAGGTATATATTGATAATAATTGTATCCTTAAAGTTAGTAAGAATTAAATAAACAAACATTCCTACTAAAATGGTTTTATTGAATAGCGACACTGAAATTGCATTAATCAAAGAGACAATTTCATTCACACACTCAGCCACTCAATCTAACCCACTTATCTAATCCACTTACCTAAATACAATTACCCAGTATTATAACTACCCCTAAGATTGCCCCAAATCATTATACTGATTACTGCTAGTCATACGAAATCTCACATCAACCAACCCTTTAGTCTACTGTGATACTGGTAACGTCTACCCCAGCAAATGACCGCATGATCGAATAGGCACGAGATTTTCCCACACTCACAGTACCCGTCAATCACACTCATAACTCTCTCTCTCTCTTTCTCTCTCTCACCTCCTCACCTCAGTTACGTGACTCGCTAGACTAATGAGAGTTAATTGCCTAATTAAAGAGTCTCAAAAAGGGCAGTACGACAAGCCCTTCAAGCCAACCATCCTCTAGCGGTAGCCATCACCCTCTGTGGGGTTAAGATGCTACGGCGTCACTTACCGACACACACACGTGACTCGCTAGACTAATGAGAGTTGCCTAATCAAAGGGTCTCAAAAAGGGCAGTACGACAAGCCCCTTCAAGCCGACACTCCTCTAGCGGTAACCATCACCCTCTGTGAGGTGAAGATGCTACGGCGTCACTCACACACCCGCACACATCCACACACACGTGACTCGCTAGACTAATGAGAGTTGTCTAATTAAAGAGTCTCAAAAAGGGCAGTACGACAAGCCCTTCAAGCCGACACTCCTCTAGCAGTAACCATCACCCTCTGTGGGGTTAAGATGCTACGGCGTCACTCACACACCCGCACACATCCACACACACGTGACTCGCTAGACTAATGAGAGTTGTCTAATTAAAGTCTCAAAAAGGGCAGTACGACAAGCCCTTCAAGCCGACAATCCTCTAGCGGTAACCTCACCCTCTGTGGGGTTAAGCGTTACGGCGTCACTCACCACACCCGCACACATCCATACACTTACACACCCCTGGCCACGTGCATAGCTAAATCAGTGGGATATCGCCGCAGGGGAACTATGTCGCCCTGGGCATCCCTAGCCTTTAGCAAGCCCTCTGTGGGGTCATGCTTACACCTGCCATTCTCGGCCATAGCATTAAGCTAATTCGGTCGGCGTCACAACCTTGGCCATGTGCACGGTCTGGCTCAGACTTGGGGACTGGCCGACGCACACAAGCACACCACCACACATCACTCTGGACATATCAATCAACGTTGACACTTGTCTAACTGAATTGGACTCACCTGATTATGGTTGAATTAGGGCACGAGGTACCCTCGCAGCCCTGCCGACCCATTCATCGCGGGCACCAAAAAAATGGACCTTCTCGTTGGGGTCGGGCAGGAGAAGAAATAGGCCTGTCCTGGGCATTCCTGCCCCCTTTATAACCTCGGTTTTCCCATCCCCCATCACATTTTGAATTTGGTGCCAATGAAATGACTGGACACTCCCTATGACCACGCCTACAACATGAATGCACACACACATGTACGCGTAATGGCGGCCTACCCACGCTCACAAGCAAGAACGCACACACACACACATGTACGCGAGGCGCCTAGCGGTACATAGGCCTATGCCCGCGCCTCCACCCCTCACCTCTCCCTTTCTCTACAGCTGTTCCCGCCTCCCCAATTTTTCCCGCGCTCGATATATATACCTAACTCTATAGTATATAATCACAGTCACGGTCGGACCCGTGACATATGCCTTTGTCTCTAATTTCCTTTCCGGCCGTTCCATTGGTGCGGTTGTGGACGGCCATCGCTCATTTCCTCATCCTATGAACTCCGGTGTTCATCAGGGTTCTGTCCTATCTCCTATTCTCTTTCTAATTTTCATAAATGATCTTCTCAACTTTACATCCTGTCCCATCCATTCATATGTAGACGACTCTACCTTACACCACTCAATTAGTTTTCCAGAAAGCCCCAGCCAGCAGTCCCTCAAAAGTAAACGTAATGAAGCTATCAAATACTTGTCTTCATATCTAGCTACTATTTCCATTTGGGGTAGAGAAAACCTTGTTGTTTTTAATGCTTCCAAAACTAAATTTTTCCATCTTACTACCCGTCAGGAACCTCCAGAGGACTATCCCTTCTTCTTCAACAATACAAAAATCAATCCTGCATCTTCTCTCAATGTTCTCGGTGTCTCTTTTTCTTCTGCTCTCACTTGGAAAGACCATATTACCAGTCTCGCTAAGGCAGCCTCCCAGAAGCTGGGTGTGCTCAACCGCCTCAAGGGGTTCTTTACCCCTGCACAGCTTCTTGCTCTGTACAGGGGCACAGTGCGTCCTTGTATTGAGTATTGTTCACATGTGTGGGGAGGATCCTCTCACACGGCACTCCTAGATAAAGTAGTAAGGAAAGCCATTCGTATCATTAACTCCCGTGCACTCACCAACTCTCTGCAATCTCTCTCTCTTCGCCGCATTGTTTCATCTCTCTCACTATTCTGTCGCTACCACAATAATCAGTGTTCCTCGGAGCTTTCCCAGTATATACCACCTCCTCTATGTAAGGTACGTAGTACCCGCCTTGCAACACAATACCACCCCTACTCTGTGCAACTCTCCAACCCAAGAGTGAAACGCTATTCTCAGACTTTCTTCTATTCAACTGCTGAGCTCTGGAAATCTCTCCCAGAATCAGTCTTTCCCTCTTCCAATGACTTAAATTGCTTCAAACTCTGCGTGTCCAGGCATTTTAGCTCGAACGTCCCTTGATTTCGGCCCTGTCACTCTTTGAAATCTGGGGGAGGCACTCGCTGCAGGCAGTTATGCCTGTTGTCTCCCTCATTCACATAGAAAAAAATAAAAAAAATTTGAATAACTTTATCTCCAAATTGTCTGACGATACAACAATAGGGAACATAGTCTTGAGTGAGGAAGACAGAAATAGACTACAGTCTGACTTAAGCAAAATAGTGGATTGGTCAGAAAAGTTGCAAATGCCCTTTAATGTTCACAAATGACAACTTTTGCTTGTTGGTTCAAAAAACAAAAAGTATGATTATCAAATGAAAGGCCAACCAATAATAGCAGACTCTAAGGCTAAAGATCTCGGGGTTATAATATCAAAAAACCTAAGATCCTCATAGCAATTAGCGGCTGCGGCAAATAAAGCTAACAAAGCCTCGGGATTTATCAAAATAAATCTTACCTATAATAACAAAAACATTATTTTGCCGTTATTTAATAGCATTGTTAGACCCCGCCTTGAATATGGTGTTCAGTTCTGGTCCCCGTATCTCAAGAAAGATATTAAAACTCGAATCTTTTCAGCGTAGAGCAACTAAAATAATCCCCTCACTAAAAAACGAGCCATATAATGAAAGATAAAAGAAATTAATTTTGTTCTCGCTAAAGAAAAGGAGGTTGCGAGGCCAACTTATTGAGTGTTTTAAGATACTTAAAATATTTGACAGAGTAGATATCAGTGCACTGTTCACGATTAATAAAAATGCTCCAACTCGAGGTAATGGAATTACATTAATTATAAAAATAGCATCCTTAGATACGACACAAAATGTCTTGACATACAGTGTGATTCAAGATGGGAATAGTTTATCAAGGGAGGTGGTTAACATAACAGTATTTCAATTGATACGTTTAAGAAAAGACTGGACGATCATCTGATGAAGATTGGATTAATATGAATTAATCAGTAAGCTGTGTCATCTCCTTTTCAAACTAATTTCTTACTATACTCTATAAAAACATTCAATGTGGGCATTTCCTGATCCAAAATGTTACACTTCAGCCTATTTTCCGGTACGGCTTTTTGGCCGGAGGTAGCAGATGGTGAGGAGAGAGCTTTCTATTTTACTGTCCTATTATTCCACTATAAACTGTCATCGTCTGGTAGTATTAAGGCCGGACCACCTACTTGGGACCTCAAGGTCTATGTGGTCTGAGTATCTGTGTAACTCTGTGTAACTCTTTTTCTCGTTAAAATTCTGCTGTAACTGTTTCCCACTTTTCCGCTCTTTCCTTTTGTGTGTAATTGATTCCCTCGCGTATATCACAGTTTTTCCTGCCATCAGGTCAATATATTCTCATGTGTGTGTGTGTGTGTGTGTGTGTGTGTGTGTGTGTTTGTGTTTGTGTTTGTGTGTGCGTGTGTGTATGTGTGTGTGTATTGTAGAATTTGGCATTATATGAAAATAATAATTTTCAGGAGTTTGTTATTGATTTCCTTGCTCTGATTTACAACCTTGGTTTCTTATTTGTTTTTTTAATTACTTTTATCTACAAATACTCGAAAATGTCTATTATTAGGGATATCGTAAGTAAATCGCATTCTATTTCCCTTTTTGTCTTACGAAATGGGTGTTGTGTCAATAATTAATATTGTCAGTATAATATTTCAGTAATTAAATCAATCATTGTAATCTCCCAATAAATCATTAATGTACTGAGGCATCCTAATTTTTATAGTGGCCTGTTTCAATTAACTAAATTAATAGAGGGCCCGTAATGAACTTACCTCATTATATTAAATAGGTCTCTCTCTCTCTCTCTCTCTCTCTCTCTCTCTCTCTCTCTCTCTCTCTCTCTCTCTCTCTCTCTCTCTCTCTCTCTCTCTCTCTCTCTCTCTCTCTCTCTCATAAGCCTTGCCCTCTGATGTTTGTATATCGATATTTAATCACTTGATCCCTTCGGCCAATAGGAATTCCTCCCCCATTTGTTCAGTATATCACCCTGTTAGGATTTTGTTGCTTACCCTTCATGACAGAACAAATAACAGGAATACCGGTACTAAGTAAAACACCCTTCTCTGTCATACGTGCATACACTACAAGGCAAATATATTATTTCTAACATCGTTCTTAAGGGAGCCCGCCTCGCTCTTTTTTATCTTTCTCTCCCTCTCTCTTTGGCTTGTATCCATTCGGCCCCATTCAGCCTACTGTTTTAAGACGTTTACCCTCATCCAGGTGTCAATATTTGTCCCGCTCATGCACATAGAATACAACATATAAATACAAAGTTATATATACAGGAAATGTTCACGTCCTCCCCCTAGTCTAGCTCTCAGAATAGTTGCGGGAAAGAAATTACCTTAAAAAATACCCTAACACTCTTCTGTCAGGTCAGGTGAAGGTATTGAAGGATACGTCTATACAATGGGACCTCGTATCTACTTTTCGAAGAGTGTTGAGAGGGGAGAAGGGGTGTTGGAGAGAGAGAGGAAGCTGTTTGAGTGACATTGTTGTGTGTGTTATTAGTCTGTATATGGTGATGGTGAAGGTATTAAGGGATAAACCTTTACAACGGCACCTAGTATCTAGTTTCCAAGAGTGTTGAGAGGGGAGAAGGGGTGTTGGAGAGAGAGAGAGGAAGCTGTTTGAGTGACATTGTTGTGTGTGTTATTAGTCTGTATATGGTGATGGTGAAGGTATTGAGGGATAAACCTTTACAACGGCACCTAGTATCTAGTTTCCAAGAATGTTGAGAGGGGAGAAAGAGTGTTTGGAGAGCGAGGAAGCTGTTGGAGTGGCTTTGTTGTTTGTGTGTTATTAGACTGTAAACGTGATACCTCCTTCAGTATAAATAAAATAGAAAGGTTCCATGGTACTGAAGCGAATATTTATTACTACTTTTAAGGGGGGTCACCTGTTTTTTAACTCTTTCTCTCCTTTTCTATCTTTCCCTGGCTTGTATCCATTCGGCCTCATTCAGCCAACTGTTTTAAGACGTTTATCCCCATCCAGGTGTCGATTTCTTCCTGGCGAGCGATAGCGAGCCAGCATTGTATGGAGAAATCCTGTTTCGCCGGAGAAATTTTTCTATCGAAAAATGTACAAATTTAGCTTGCTGTCAAAACAAAAATATATATGTGCTGGCTCGCTACCGCTCGCCAGTAAAATATTGACACCTGGATGGGGTTAAACGTCTTAAAATAGTAGGCTGAATGGGGCCGAATGGATACAAGCCAAAGAGAGAGGAAGAGAAAGAGAAAACAAGCGAGGTGGGCTCCCTTAATATACTGGTTGATATCAAGTTCTCTTCTGTTATTCAATGCAAGAATAAAACTTATATTATTTATTCGTACGAGAGAGAGAGAGAGAGAGAGAGAGAGAGAGAGAGAGATACGTAGATATTAACCCCTTCTGTACCGGCGACGTCATTTTAATCTTATTATAGCTATATCAAGGCGATTGTATGCAGTTTATGAGGGATTTGTGGTAGTAAAAATTGTTAAGTGAGATAGTTAGAAACCTGTTACTTTCTGGAGGCCCTTTTTAAACTTAATAAAATCATCTAATGGTAGCCAGAGTAAAGTTAAAAGGAAAGCGCTGGAACACAGAGGGTTAAGCTAACATTAATTACAACTTTTAATAAACGGGCAGATATCAAGTTCTCCCATGTAATTCAACGCCCTGTTCATTAGTCTCCGTTTTCTATATGGATAGGACAAACCCTTACTGACTTAAAAACAATACGTCTGTTGAAATACGATGTCCTTCTTAACCCCTTCAGCACCATGGCGCCTTTTTACCTTTGATTCTGGCTATAATTAAGTTATTGTAGCAGTTTACAAAGGACCCATGTCACTAAGAGGGTATATTGAGATCGTATTTACGCATTTGAGTCGTATACTGTAGGTAGATTATAAACACAAGCAAATCGTCTAATGGTAACTAGAATGTGATGAACATTACGTATTGGTGGTGAAGGGGTTAAAACCTTTGACTCCATGATGAATGATATCCTGAAGATCAACAGTAAAGGACTGAAATGTACGACTTCACAACACATATTCAGTATAACGGTATCTTAACTGTCTTGCCTCTCAAAACCCCGGTATTAATCAGCAAAACACTATACCCTGCTCCATGTGTTACGATCGGGTCTCGTATAAATCAGTGGCTCTTATACATTGGACTAGACTGACATAAATGCAACAACGGAAAAGCTAGATCCAACTCCTGATATATAATCCCGTCGAACAAAAACACATACCCACCAGAGTTATATCTGCGATAGCGGGGTATCTTAACTCTCAGTATCTATGTGCTTCTACTATAGGCTGATGTTCTCTGAAACAGCCTATTACCTATAACATATGGTTGCTTAGTTATGGTACACAAGGAAAAGATAGTTAACTTAATTCAATCACAAGAGTGATCTAATGCAAACAAGAAGAAGGTTTACTTAACGTTACTCTAATCAATAATATCTGTCACTCCTTTATGAAAGAAAGTGTTGTAAAGTCCTCAAGCACCGAACAAGGAATCTTCTGAATAATGTCGGATGCTACTAAGAAGAACGTATCGGAAATGGAACCACAAAATAGCAGGAGGCAGGACAATGCACGTGTAGGCTAAATACACAAAAAGGCTGGACCTATAATGTTATTGGACACAAGAATATTATAAGCGGTGCAACAGTAATAATGCTCGCCACGAAAAAGTAGTACTCCTATTAACACAACCGGTCTATGCTGGTTGTGTCTCTCTACAGCAACCTAGACCTCAAAATGCTTGTGTAGAAATAATGGGTATGCATAAAAGAGTATATGATCTAATCCAGCTAATGTCTACCCGGGTTAATAAAGTCTAGCTGGGATGCACAAAGGTACAGAATTCTGGTGGAGCAAGGCAGCTCCTAGCCTAGTGTGGACCTTGGGTCTGTGCGGCCTGATTACGTTAATATGAAGGGGTGCTCTCTTGAGGATTCTCGATCACAAGTATCGAGTATCCTCCTGGCGACCCTCAAAAGTAAAAGCAAATAGAGTTAGAACAGTGTTGGGTGGATTAGGCAAGCAGCCCTCACGCACTACACAGTCTAAACTCCAAGGTAAGACAAAAGATCCACCCAGGTAACCCACAGAATCCGTAGTGTCGTGCAGCTCAAAAGCAGCCTACACACAGTGAAAACACCAACAGCAAGGTACCTGATCCCTAGTCTAGCATTATTTAACCCTGTAGAAACATTAGTGATTGATGGAGACAGTCCGAGCAATACAATCTCCCAAAAAGACAATGACTATCTTCAACCTTAGCCTAGTACATTAGAAATGTGAGATCCAGCATATAATACAGTCTGGCCACCAATTCAAGGTGTGGATGCAGGGAACCAGAGGGGGATTGATATTAATAAAAGGTGAGGAAGTAGTGGAAATGATAGAGGCAGTAGGAGAGAAAGATTCTAAGACAAGAGTGTGGAAAAGTTCATGGGAGATGTTAGAGTATGCTGTCTGGGACGGATCTGACCAGGATATTTCCAGGGACCGCATGGGTGGAGTCCCAGTTCGCAGGAATGGCACGAGGGCGCGCGACAGTCACCCAGTAAGCAGCCGCCTAGTAGGCCGTGTTAGGCAGGAGACAACGAATCCCGCGAGGCCTATGTAAGGGGGCCAGCCACGCGCCACTCACCACCAAGTCACACCACCTGGTCTCTCTCTCTCTCTCTCTCTCTCCCGCTCGCCTTCCCATCATTCAACCACTTAACACAATACTTTCAATTGACTAAATAAAATAGAAAGGATTGTGACAGACGAAAACAAAGAACAGTTCTGAACTGTCTGCAACACAAGCTTTCTTGAGAAGGAAAGTACACAATGATAGGTAGACTGTAGCCACATTCTCTGCCCTGGCGAGTCCTAGCGAGTAAGCCATGCGGTTCTGGGGGAAGCGGTGAGCGTCACACCCCACCCAAGATTTTTAAGAGGCTCCAACTATGAGCTCTAAATCTGACACGCAGAACCCATACAAAATTCGCCACTCCTAGTCACCCAGCGACAATGAAATGTAAAGCACAGTTCTCTTCAAAATAACACATTATAAAAATTAACAACCCCTCCCAACACAATAGATTAAATTACATAGTTATGCTCATAAGAGCGAACTTCACTAGCCCAGCTTTCTGAGAGGAGTACAACTCAGAATTTCTGCTATAACATACTTAAACAAAAATTTAACTATCAAAGAAAGAGTTTTTATAGGATTTTTATATTTTTAATATGTTTATGGCGGCTGCACTACAGGGGCAGCCTAGTTTTTCTTCTATACCAACACAGCAACTCCTACTTTACGACCCAATACGCTGGGCTACTCACGCGAGCCAACAAGCACGAGACGTAAACATACTAATCAAACCAAAGTAGGAGGCTACCCTTGTGATGATCTACCCCGGGTCTTCCACCCTCGATAAGCAATCTGCAATCACATTCTCAGAACCGGCAATATGGCGTATGTCTAGGTTGTATTCCTGCAACATTAATGACCACCTGGTGAGCCTTATATTCCGGTTATGGAATTGATTCAGGAACTTGAGGGGGTGATGGTCGGTGTAGATCACCACCACTGGTCCATAGGCTGGAACATACACCTCAAAGTGCCTGAGCGCTAGCACAATCACCAGCAGTTCCTTCTCAACTACTGAATAGTTCTTCTGCGCCGAGTTGAACTTTTTTGAGAAGAAACTGACTGGGTGCTCCAGCCCATCTTCGTCTGATTGCATCAGAACGGCACCAGCCCCCACACCACTGGCATCAGTTGCCAGCTGGAATGGTCGGCTAATGTCCGGGGCCCTGAGGATTGGGTGAGTACACAACAGGTGTTTTACTAGCAAAAAAGCCCTCTCACACTCAGGCGCCCACTTAAACTTTCTATCTTTGGCCAATAGGTCAGTCAGAGGAGCCAGCACAGTAGAATAGCCCTTTATAAAGCAGCGGTAGTAACCAATCATGCCCAAAAACCTCATGATCTGCTTCTTGGTCGACGGCCTGGGGAAGTGGTTAATAGCCAATATCTTGTTCTGTGGGGGGCACACCTGGCCCAAACCCACCATGAACCCCAGATACTGCACGGTAGCCCGCACAAAATCACACTTTCCCAGGTTGACCACCAAGTTTGCCTCGCTTAATTTCTTAAATAGGGATTCTACATGTTCACAGTGGCTCTTGAAATCGTCATCGTAGATAATGACGTCGTCCAGGTACACGGTACAGTTCGGAATGTCAGCCACTAACTCGTTCATCAAGCTTTGGAAGGTCGCTGGTGCGTTCTTTAGACCGTACGGCATGACATTACAACGATATGTAGCACCATCCACCACAAAACCCACACACCTCTTTCGCCCGTACAGACAAAGGCACCTGCCAGTAACCTTTTACCAGGTCCACCTTGGTCAAGAACTTGGCCCTGCCAATCTTGTCTACACAGTCATCGACCCGGGGAAGAGGATATGGGTTGGTGGGAGTCAAGCCGTTTAGCCTGCGGTAATCAACACAGAAGCGCACCTTGCCATCCGGCTTAGGTTGCAGCGTTACGGGAGATGTCCACTTTACCGCCCCCTTCTCGATCAGTCCCTGTTGCAACATATACTCCAACTCCGCCCGGAGGGCCGGAAGTTTAATAGGGGGCACCCTATAGGGCACGTCGTGCACCTCCTGAGTAGTGAGGCCTGGGTGTTCCGCAAATACAGTAGGGTATAAACAAAATAGGCGCTCGACAGCCACACGCTGATGCTCAGGTAGGTTTTGCAAAGCCTCATGAGCCGCCTGTCTCGTGTTTCCCGCCCACTGATCTGCAGAAACATGATAATCCCAGTTGTCATCCACCTGCACATGACTGTCCCGTTCTCCTTCTCCACCTTGACTGCTGAAAGTCATCACGGGGACAGTGAGAGGCTCAGGTGGGCGCCTCACATACTCCTTCATCAGGTTGACATGACATAACTGATTCCTCTTACGCCTGTCTGGAGTGGCCACCAGGTAATCTAAGTCCGAGAGCTTCTCTGCTACCCTATAAGGACCAGCGTACTTTGCGGATAAGGGGCGACCTACAAGAGGGAGTAGTATCAACACCTCCTGACCCACGTGAAACTCCCTGAGTTTCACCTTGTGGTCGTACCTGTCCTTCATGAGGGCCTGAGAGCCTACCAGATTGCGGCCAGCCAACTCCAGACTACGCAACATTCGTTCTCTACTCAGAAGTTCGACAGCACCGTCACTACACTTTAGAACCTCCGGGTCTTCTAGCTGCAATTTGCGAATATCTGAGGGAGCTAGCCTGTCTAAGTGTTTGCGAAACAACTCATGCCCTCCCCCAACATCGAACTTTGCATCCCGTTGCTCTCTCCGTGTATGCCGTTGCTGCCTCTGAGTCTCTTTAAGCCCTGCCTCTACACTCTCAGTGACGGGTGGTGGTGCTTCTCCAGACTCTAATAACGGTGCTAATACTGAGTCCCCGAGAAGCGCTGCTGGTACTAGACTCTCCACCGTATCAGCTTTCAGCACCATCTCGTGACCGTTCCTCCGCTTATTTGAAGACTGTTGGTTAGGCTGTGACTCCCTGGATGCGAGAGATCTGGTTACAACACACGCCATTGGTTGCACCTGACACTTCTCAACCCACTCCTGTTCCTCCCTACTCACGCCGGCCGGCTCCTCGGCAACGACTAAGGGTGAAACCTTAGAAGCAGGCACCGCAAAGTCATTGCCGAGAAGGAGGTCGACGCCCCCAACAGGCAATTTCTCCACCATTCCCACATACAGTTCGCGAGTCACACCGTCAACTTCAAGCTCCATTCTAACAAGCGGGTATGACCTAGTTGCATTAACTCCCTGCACCACAACTACCCGCGCCGCGTTTATGGGTCTACCAGTGAAATTCTTCAAGTGTCTGAGAGGCACCTGTGTCACGCAAAAGCTGTACCCCGTGCTTCTTGCCCCCCCACTTCACGCAGCCATGCCCTCTATGGTCGCAAAAGGCATCGCGGACAGGGTTCGAGCCTTCCGGATCCTTCTTCACTGGCGGTGCTCCATCCTCTGATCTTATGCCTCCAGCAAACACAGAAGACTTCTGGAACACCCCAATGCTGCGAGCCAATGACACAGCCGCCGTGGGAGGTCTGCTCGGACAAGCTTTTGCCATGTGCCCCTCTTTGTGACAGTGATAACACTCAAATTTCCCCTTGGACTTACACTGAGGTGTAAAAGTCCCCTGACCCTTCTTAAACGGGGCGGTGCTAGGTTTGTGATCAGTCTTGGTGTCATTGCTTTTAAATTTATGTGTGTCCATATTCCGGGGAGGGGGAGGGTAACGCTCCTTAACGCCTACATCGTTTCTCTGTGCAGAGCCGCACCCCCGAATTAGTGACAACCGACGATCAGCCATCTCTGCTGCTTCTACGAGAGTTCTTGGGTTCTTCTCTTTAAGGTTTAAAGTAAAGTCGACGCCCATACACTTATAAAACTGCTCTAGAAGCATCAACTGTTTCATCTCATCAAACGTAGTTGTCTTCTCTGATCTGAGCCAGTTTCCCATAGCGTCGGACAGGTCCCGGGCGTGCTCCAAGAAGGTACTGTCTCGCCCCTTAGTCACACCCCGGAACTTTAACCTATATGTCTCGGGTTGTAGCTCGTATGCCCGCAGGACAGCCTCCTTGAGCTCCTCATAAACAACGCAGGACTCCAAAGGCAGTGCATCGTAAGCCTTGAGCCCCTTACCTACGAGTCTAGAGGACACAAGGGCCGCCCACTTAACTTCAGGCCACTGATGCTCCCGGCACTTCTTCTCAAATCTATTGAAAAACTCTGTGATACCAGACTCGTCAAATACAGGGACCAGTTTGAGAAGGTGCGACAGAGACTGATCATGCGCACAGTTTCCAGTACCGAGTCGCTGTCCCGTCATCTCAACACGAGACTTCTCTAAATCCATGTCAGCACGGTATCTTGTATATTCTAGTTCAGTCCTAAGCTCAGCTTCCCTCGTCTGTTGCTGCATCCTAGCCAGCTCTTTTCTCTCTTCTATCTTAGCTAGCTCTTTTCTCTCTTCTATCTTAGCTAGCTCTGTCTGCTGTTGACTCTGATGTTGCATCTTTGCAATCTCGAGCTGAAAGAGCATCTCCGGGGTCAAACCTTGAGGAGGAGGAGGAGATGCAATGATGTTAGAAATACCCGGTGATCCCCCCAGGGGCAAACCACCCTGCCAGTCACTAACCACCTGCGGAAGCGTGCTCAGGGTCGGTACTCCAATAGGAGGATTGGGAGTCGAGTGAAGGGGAGGCTCGGCCAAAGGGCTCTGAGCACTCACCCTACCTCGTACGCCAGTCACCCCACCCAGCACACACGTCATCAGATCATCCTTGGTCATGCCACTAGTACATACATGACCGATAGCTGCGGCTAAGCACTGGAGACCGTACCGATTCACACCCACCAACCGGTCGGAAGTAACAGGCCATTGTAAAAAAATCCTTGCATCCTCCTCACTGTTCACCAAGTTAACAACCTGCCCATGCTGCTGCTCCTCAGCTTCTACATCACGTACTGTGTCTTCATCCTGCACTGATCCGCTATAAGACATGATGCTCACTGAAGATTTTTCACTTTGATACACAAAAAAGTACCCCAAACTCTTATACCACAATATTCACAATAAAAAAATTCTCGGAGACCGCTTAAGTGCTATATTACTTTGCTAAAAAAATCATTCTTCATGTCCTCAAAAAATATTCCACAAAATCAACAAATGTTCACTGCCTAAACTGTGAGAAAAATCTGCACAATAACCTGCAATTATATGTCAGTTCACCAAATCCTGAGCTAGGTCGCCATTTGTTACGATCGGGTCTCGTATAAATCAGTGGCTCTTATACATTGGACTAGACTGGCATAAATGCAACAACGGAAACGCTATATCCAACCCCTGATATATAATCCCGTCGAACAAAGAACACATATACCGTCCAGAGTTATATCTGCGATAGCGGGGTATCTTAACTCGCAGTATCTATGTGCTTCTACTATAGGCTGATGTTCTCTGAAACAGCCTATTACCTATAACATATGGTTGCTTAGTTATGGTACACAAGGAAAAGATAGTTAACTTAATTAAATCACAAGAGTGATCTAATGCAAACAAGAAGAAGGTTTACTTAACGTTACTCTAATCAATAATATCTGTCACTCCTTTATGAAAGAAAGTGTTGTAAAGTCCTCAAGCACCGAACAAGGAATCTTCTGAATAATGTCGGATGCTACTAAGAAGAACGTATCGGAAATGGAACCACAAAATAGCAGGAGGCAGGACAATGCACGTGTAGGCTAAATACACAAAAAGGCTGGACCTATAATGTTATTGGACACAAGAATATTATAAGCGGTGCAACAGTAATAATGCTCGCCACGAAAAAGTAGTACTCCTATTAACAAAACCGGTCTATGCTGGTTGTGTCTCTCTACAGCAACCTAGACCTCAAAATGCTTGTGTAGAAATAATGGGTATGCATAAAAGAGTATATGATCTAATCCAGCTAATGTCTACCCGGGTTAATAAAGTCTAGCTGGGATGCACAAAGGTACAGAATTCTGGTGGAGCAAGGCAGCTCCTAGCCTAGTGTGGACCTTGGGTCTGTGCGGCCTGATTACGTTAATATGAAGGGGTGCTCTCTTGAGGATTCTCGATCACAAGTATCGAGTATCCTCCTGGCGACCCTCAAAAGTAAAAGCAAATAGAGTTAGAACAGTGTTGGGTGGATTAGGCAAGCAGCCCTCACGCACTACACAGTCTAAACTCCAAGGTAAGACAAAAGATCCACCCAGGTAACCCACAGAATCCGTAGTGTCGTGCAGCTCAAAAGCAGCCTACACACAGTGAAAACACCAACAGCAAGGTACCTGATCCCTAGTCTAGCATTATTTAACCCTGTAGAAACATTAGTGATTGATGGAAACAGTCCGAGCAATACAATCTCCCAAAAAGACAATGACTATCTTCAACCTTAGCCTAGTACATAAGAAATGGGAGATCCAGCATATAATACAGTCTGGCCACCAATTCAAGGTGTGGATGCAGGGAACCAGAGGGGGATTGATATTAATAAAAGGTGAGGAAGTAGTGGAAATGATAGAGGCAGTAGGAGAGAAAGATTCTAAGACAAGAGTGTGGAACAGTTCAAGGGAGATGCTTAGAGTATGCTGTCTGGGAAGGATCTGACCAGGATATTTCCAGGGACCGCATGGGTGGAGTCCCAGTTCGCAGGAATGGCACGAGGGCACGCGACAGTCGCCCAGTAAGCAGCCGCCTAGTAGGCCGTGTTAGGCAGGAGACAACGAATCCCGCGAGGCCTATGTAAGGGGGCCAGCCACGCGCCACTCACCACCAAGTCACACCACCTGGTCTCTCTCTCTCTCTCTCCCGCTCGCCTTCCCATCATTCAACCACTTAACACAATACTTTCAATTGACTAAATAAAATAGAAAGGATTGTGACAAACGAAAACAAAGAACAGTTCTGAACTGTCTGCAACACAAGCTTTCTTGAGAAGGAAAGTACACAATGATAGGTAGACTGTAGCCACATTCTCTGCCCTGGCGAGTCCTAGCGAGTAAGCCATGCGGTTCTGGGGGAAGCGGTGAGCGTCACACATGTAAGTAAACTAACACTCATTAACACTACACCCTGCTCCATGTAAGTAAACTAACACTCATGAACACTATACCCTGTTCCATGTAAGTAAACTAACACTCATGAACACTATACCCTGTTCCATGTAAGTAAACTAACACTCATGAACACTATACCCTGTTCCATGTAAGTAAACTAACATTCATGAACACTATACCCTGCTCCATGTAAGTAAACTAACACTCATAAACACTATACCCTGTTCCATGTAAGTAAACTAACACTCATGAACACTATACCCTGTTCCATGTAAGTAAACTAACACTCATGAACACTATACCCTGCTCCATGTAAGTAAACTAACACTCATGAACACTATACCCTGTTCCATGTAAGTAAACTAACACTCATGAACACTATACCCTGTTCCATGTAAGTAAACTAACACTCATGAACACTATACCCTGTTCCATGTAAGTAAACTAACACTCATGAACACTATACCCTGCTCCATGTAAGTAAACTAACACTCATGAACATTAACCTATATAACTAACAAACGTCTCGAGTAATCGAGCTAATAATTATATCATTTGGGAAGGGTCAGCCAGGGAATAGGTGGGGAAATTTACAACCCATTTGCTCTTGCCCTTTTGAGTCACAGAGGTTAGGGCTCACGATATCTATTCTACCTATTTGGAACGAGGTATAGGATTGTTGGTTATTAGAATAAAGAAATGTTGACGAATATTGAACGATATGATAACAAATGTGAATGGGTGCGTAATAGACTAGGAACACAGACAATGCTCCTCGTGGTCCAAAGAGTTAACCCCTTCGGTACATTTTGTAATCTACTATATTTAGACGATTTTGTGCATTTTAAAAGGATCTGTGGTAGTAAAACGGGTTACGTGAGATAGTTCGAATTTGTTTAATTGCTGAAGGCAATTTTTTAAGGGAATAAAGTCGTTTAATATTAGCCAGAAAACATGAAAATGACGTCATCGGTATTGAAGAGGTTAAGGGCGTCATCGTACTGAAAGTGTTAAGGGTCTGTGTTAGGGTAGGCTACAGAGTGGCAGTGTGAGGGGTGATGGTTGTCGTAAGGGATCGCATAATGAGAGGGAAGGAGTATTGTAATTTATGGTGTTTGCTGGTGGCCTTGGGTGTGGGTTGGCAGAATATATGAATGTGGATGAAGGGTGTACACAATAACTGTGAAGGTGTACATAATTCAAAATAAAGCAATTGGAGTAATCAATAACCCTATAATCACGCTGGATCTTCATCCATTATTCAAACGGAGAGATGTTGCATGCCTTGCATTACTCTACAGATATATTAATTGTAAATGTTCTGAGGAAATTGCTTCAATTGTACCACCTCTCCCAACATTCCCCGCAGAACTGGGGCAGCTGAAAATGCCTATGAATTCACACTCTCTCCTCCACAATATAGAACTTCCGCTTATCAAAATGCAATTATACCCAGAACTTTTACTCTCTGGGATTCACTTCCTTGGAGTTGCTTTCCACAAATTTACAACCCGCAAGAGTTTAAGTCCAATTGTTACAAAACACTTATGAATGGAGAACGCCTTTAGACACATGGACTTTTTGTTTTGTCTTCGTGTTTCCTTCCACTATATATTATTACCTCTTAAAACAAAAGAGTTATTAATGCAATACGTAGAAATGGGTGAATGGAGGATGAATACATAAGCGTGGTAGAATGGACCATGGTTCGAATCCTAGAGGGGTCAGAGCAAACTATTAATATAACCCACGTGTATATATTTGAAAAACAAATTGAAGCTGGAAATAATTGCATGGTTATGAAATAAATGGCTGTGGGACGAAGGTATGAATATAAATGTGTAGATTAAATAATGGTAGTGA
This sequence comes from Paralithodes platypus, assembly GCA_032716605.1. Lineage (NCBI taxonomy): Eukaryota > Metazoa > Arthropoda > Malacostraca > Decapoda > Lithodidae > Paralithodes > Paralithodes platypus. The sequence goes on along the minus strand of CM064489.1, from coordinate 35,735,277 downwards.
GAGGAGTAGCGGTAAATAGAGGGGTTGGAAGTGAGGGATGATTGTAATGTATGCAGTGTTTGCTTGTGGCAGAGGGGTGGAATTGCTAGCCAAGTCTCTCTCTCTCACTCTCTCTCTCGCTCTCTTTCTCTCACTCTCACACTCTCTCTCTCTCTCTCTCTCTCTCTCTCGACTTGCTGTACTCAGCTCTCATACAACCCTTTATTTCATTAAGGTAAATTTGGGTGAGGGCTGGTCCTATCCAACCTTAGCCGTTTCTGTCTATCTCTTTTACTGTCCTACTTTTCCTTCTGGGGCAGGAGGCTAGGAATCCTCCACCCCTTGTAAATTTCATCACCTACTAGATGAAACAGAGTATGGGGCGAGGGAACGTGAAAGTGGTCCCGGACCATAAGAATTGAAACTTTAGATGTTGTTCTGTTCGGGCTCTGTCTCGAGTCGGACACCCCCAGCTTCTACCGAAAAATGTACAAATATATCTAGAATGGGGATCTTGGGGATGTTTTTATTTTTTTTATTGTTTTAAGTTTGATGGAGGTCTAGGGAGGAAACTAAAAAAATAATTAATAAATCGACCACAAATATACCCTTCCCCTTAACCCATTCAGTACTGGCGACAGCGTTTTCATTATATTCTGGCAAATATTAGCCGGTTTTATTCAGCTTAGGAAGGATATCTACCCGTTGAAAGATTACAAACTACCTCCATTAATCCATTTAGCTGTTTCTAAAGCTTGATGGAGGTCTAGCGAGGAAACTAGAACAATTAGTAACAAATAAATAAACAGATTGAAGAATACCCCCGCCCCCACCCTTAATTAACTTCACTTCATTTGAACTTTCCTCATTTCGCCTCTCCCATCCCTATTTCACTTCTCCTCCCTCATCCTCTCTTCTCACCTCACCTCACCTCGCCCTGTCACTTCAGCTCGCTTCACCTCATCTCTCTTCTCGCATCCCCTCTCCTTGTTGCTTCACCTCATCTCACTTCACTCAGATTCACAGTTCACCTCACAACACCTTTTTTGACTAACTTGCCCTCACCTCACTTACTGCAGAGCTATAGCTATAATATCCACTCTTAGACACACATACTCTCTCTCTCTCTCTCTCTCTCTCTCTCTCTCTCTCTCTCTCTCTCTCTCTCTCTCTCTCTCTCACCTTTGTACTTTGAGGTTGTTAAGAAGGCAAACAAAATAATTGGCTTTATAGGCAGGTCATTTGAGCATAAACCCAAAGAAGTTATCCTAACCCTTTACAATTCCTTAGTCCGCCCTCTTCTGGAATACTGCGTTCAATCCTGGTGCCCTTATTACCAAAAAAATATAAACAAGCTAGAACGAGTTCAACGTAGAGTTACCAAAATGATACCTAGCCTAAAGAACAAACCATACGAAGAGCGTCTTAGAGAATTAAATCTATTTTCTTTAACCCAGCGCAGATTAAGAGGTGACTTAATTCAAGTGTTCAAAATCATCAAAGGCATCGACAATATGAACTGTAGTAAGTACTTCACTATCGACCAATCTAATTACACGCGGTGAAACGGTTGCAAAATTATTGGTAAATCTTTTAACTCACACGAATCTAAGAATTTCTTCTTCAATCGAGTTGTCAACTTGTGGAATGGGCTTCCCCGAAACGTTCTAGACTGCATCACCGTTGATTCATTTAAACTCCGCCTAGACAAATATCTCGCATCAAACCCGCGACTGACTGCGTTTGTAAATGAATAACTTTATTTTATCCCCCCCTCAGTTACTAACCCATCTGTCCCCTACTAACTTCCTAATCCTGCCACGGACATTAGTTCCAGGGCAGTAATTCCCTTTCCAATGTTCCCTTACCACTCTAAACCACTGTTTGGACACTTGATCCTCAGTGTTTTGGAGGACAAGCAACCTAGAAGGGTCACTAGATCTGTTGTTGCTTGATTTCCTTTGTACTCCTTTGTGCTCCTTTGTACCAGTGGTTGTCCCCTCACAGGATGGGGGGCGTTGCTCAATAAACTCGCCCCTCGGGGCAAAATCAAAATTTCTCTCTATCCACAAACACACAAAAAGAGTATTATTGTTACAAACACCATTCTCTCCTTTACACACACACACACACACACACATACATACCCACACACACACACACACAAACAAACAAACACATCCCCCCCCCCCACACACAATCACCATTACATAAGCTACACTGAGTTAAGGGCTGAACCTCTTGTCCTTGCAGGAGAGAGAGAGAGAGAGAGAGAGAGAGAGAGAGAGAGAGAGAGAGAGAGAGAGAGAGAGAGAGAGAGAGAGAGAGTGTGTGTGAGAGAGTAAGAGAGAAAGAGAAAGAGAGAGAAATTTTAAGACGTTTAACCTTATTAGTTGGCGATAATATGATGTTTTGCCCCATTCAGGCGTCGATTTGATCTGGGCGACCGATGGCGAGCCTGCAAAATTAGGAGAAATTCTGCCGGGACATATTACTACCGAAAAATGTACATGTTTAACTTAAAGGAGGCATGGAGAGGAGGGGGTTATTAATCTAGGGGCTCAATTCAAACTTTTAAGGTGAGATGGTTGTTTTTTCTGGACACCATACTTCCTCATGTTTAGCCCCATTAGTTTTCAAATTTTAAGACGTTCGGCCCATAAGTTTGTCAATTTTAACACCTTTCGTTCCATTTCATTTTGTAATTTTAAAGACCTTTTGTGCCATTTAGGTGAAGATTTTGACCTGGCGAATGATAGCGAGCCTGTAATTTAAAAACAAAATGTCCTTCGGCCGGGACATTTTTCTACCGAAAAAATTTACAAATTTATTATGAAGTGGGGTTTAGTTTTTTTTTTTAAAGCTTTATGAAGGTCTTGCGAGGAAACTAAAAATTGATAAAAAATCTATACATTTATAAGGAAAAAAATAAGTTCATCTCTCCTTAACACGGACAGATCCTTCCTAGTCTGACCACCATCGTGTGGAGGCACCAGGATTATAGCCTAGTTCTTCTTGCCTCACACTGTATCCTCAACACGGGTCTGCCACATAATAAGGCTGGTATCACACGAGCGCTTTTTCCCTCAACATTTATCCTTAACACTGGTCTGGCAGCTTAGGATGTAAACATTTATATTATTTGTGTCACCTAAATTCATCTATCGACAGTCTAGTTTCCGATACCAGAGCAAAATATTCCCGAAATGTTGCTATAAAAATGTTGATCATCGAATGTTGACTATAAAAGCTCTCGTGTGATACCGGCTTTAGTAACACCCCGTTCTTGACATTAATCATCAATTACAAACCCCAATGTACTTAAATAAACTAATTAAAGTATGTGGTCCTCCCGGGATTCGAACTCGGGACACCACACCCAGAACATAAGCATCTAAACCATTACACCACCAACACAGACCTTGGATTATTCATTGTGTTACCGATATTTACCCTTTCTGTACCAGCGACGTATGCTGTATTTTATTATAGCTTTATTTGGACGATTTTATGCAGCTTAGGAAGAGTCTGTAGTAGTTAATAGGGTTGACTGAGCTAATTCGAAGCCTTATAATTGCTGGAGATCCTTTCTAAAGTGAATACAATCGATGAAGGGGTGTGGGTTCACTTTTTGGGCGATTTTTGCATGTATTCATTATGTTTCTAGTTTCCTCCATAGACCTCCATCAAATTAAAAAAAACAATATCCATTAGATTCCCCTTCTAGATTTATTTGTAAATTTGTCGGTAGAAAAATTTCCCGGCCGAAGGCCGGTTCTTCCAACAATACAGGCTCACTATCGTTCGCCAGGGAAAAAATCGACACCTAAATTGCACAAAAGGTTTAAATATTGACGAAGAAATGGGGCGAAAGGTCTTAAAATCGACTAACTAATGGGGCAAACATCTTAACATCTGAAAACTAATGGGGCTAAACATGAGGGAGAAAGTGGTCCAGAAAACCGGGCCAGCCCCCCTTAATGGTAGCCAGAATGAAGGACAAATGACGTTGAGAGTACAGAAGGGGTTAATGTCTCCAGGCTATAGTTCATTCATTAGAGACACCCCCAACAGTTTTAACCTCGAACCTCTATCGCTCGCCAGGGAAACAATCGACTCCTAAGTCACACGAGAGGTCCTAATATTGGCAGATAAATGGGGCGAAAGGTCTTAACATCGCCAATCTAACTGGCCGAACGTCATAAAACCTCAAAACTAATGGGGCTAAACATGAGGGAGAAGGGGGACTGAAAAAAAAAGTAAAAAAAAGTGAAGTCCAGCAGATGTGACAAAAGGTGAGGTGAGATAAGATGAGGAGGATAGAGGAGAGGTAGTGGGAAGGAGAGGTGTGGGGGGTTGAGGTACAAAGGAGTAAAAAGGAGTACAAAGGAAATCAAGCAACAACAGGTCTAGTGACCCTTCTAGGCTGCTTGTCCTCCAAAACACTGAGGATCAAGTGTCCAAACAGTGGTTTAGAGTGGGTAAGGGAACATTGGAAAGGGAACTAATGTCCGTGGCAGGATTAGGAAGTTAGTAGGGGACAGATGGGTTAGTAACTGAGGGGAGGATAAAATAAAGTTATTCATTTACAAACGCAGTCAGTCGCGGGTTTGATGCAAGATATTTGTCTAGGCGGAGTTTAAATGAATCAACGGTGCTGCAGTCTATAACGTCTCGGGGAAGCCCATTCCACAAGTTGACAACTCGATTGAAGAAGAAATTCTTAGATTCGTGGGAGTTAAAAGATTTACCAATAATTTTGCAACCGTTTCCCCGCGTGTAGCCTAATTAGATTGGTCGATAGTGAAGTACTTACTACAGTTCCAGGATTGAACGCAGTATTCCAGAAGAGGGCGGACTAAGGAATTGTAAAGGGTTAGGATAACTTTTTTGGATTTATGCTCAAATGACCTGCCTATAAAACCAATTATTTTGTTTGCCTTCTTAACAACTTCTGAACATTGTTGACTCGGTTTTAGGTTACTCGATATTGTTACTCCCAGATCGGTTTCTCTGTTTACATTCTTAAGCTGAGTGCCATTCATCGAATAGTTTGCTTTCTCATTTAGGTATCCGATATGCAGTACTTTACATTTATCCGCATTGAAACTTATTTGCCAAATTTGGGCCCAACATGACAATTTATCTAGATTGTGTTGTATATCGTCAACTTGTTCTTTTGAGAGTACGCCATTTGCAATTTTTGTATGTCAGCAAACTTAGAGATTGTATAGGTGAGACCCTCATCTATGTCATTGATGTAAATTAGAAAGAGAATTGGTCCTAGTACCGATCCCTGGGGTACCCCGCTACTTACATTGGTCCATTTAGATGCCTTACCGTTTATGACTACTCTTTGCTTTCTGTCGCCGAGCCAATTTTCTATCCATTTCAACACACCGTCTTGTATTCCATGCGCTTTTAGTTTTAGCAGTAAACATTTGTGGGGAACTTTGTCAAAGGCCTTTTGAAAATCAAGGTATATAATAATTATCTACAGCTTTACTCTCATCGTAGAGGTTGAGGATATCGTGGAAGAAATCTAAGAGGTTTCTTAAACAGGAACGTTTTTTACGAAAGCCGTGTTGAGTATCTTTAAGTATGTTATTTTCCTCTAAGTGATTTACGAGTCTGTCTCTTATGACCGTTTCTAGCATTTTACATACAACTGAGGTTAAGCTAATTGGACGATAGTTACTGGGTAGGGATTTGCTGCCTTTTTTGAATATCGGTGTTACGTTGGCTAGTTTCCACTGATCAGGCATAGTTCCAGACTGCAAGGATTTATTGAATAGTAATGTCAGTGGTTTGGAGAGCTCATCCTTAACTTCCTTTAGAACTCTAGGCGAGATTGTATCAGGTCCAGGTGTTTTATTTACCTTGAGTTTATCTAAACAGTTCAATACTTCTCTCTCTGTAACGGTGATATTGCTTAGAACATCTGAATCATCAATCTGAATCGGCGATGGTGTAGGGATATCACTGAGGACTTCTGTTGTAAAAACTGATGCAAAGAAGGTATTGAGGGCATTATTCATTTGTACTTCGTCTTTGGTGTATTCTCCATATTCATCGACTAACGGTCCAACAGTTGAAGTAACTACTTTTTTCTTTCTGATATAACTATATAATTCTTTCGGGTTTGTTTTACTTTGATTCGCAATATGTAACTCTATTGTCTTTTTACTTTACTTAATTAACTTTTTGGCTTTGCGTCGTAGCTCTACAAATTTCAACCCTCGTCATTTTGTGAGGATTTTAATCTATCATTAGCAAATTTTTTAGCAAGCAAACAGTTTGAAATATCTTTATTCCACCATTTGGGCTTATTATTATGGCCTGGACGCCTTATTTTCGATGGTATGCAGTCTTGCACTGCTTTTAGGTAAGTGGTTTCGAATAACTTCCAAGATGTATTTATGTCGTTATTGTTAATTAAAAAGCTCCAGTCAGTTTCTTTAAACATAGCTCTAAGTTTATGAAAGTTTGCTTTCTTGAAATTAGGGACTTTTTCGATGCTACTATTTGGTTCGTTACTAGTAAACTTTAAAGTGAAAGTTATCGTACGATGGTCGCTGTTACTGAATTCATCACCAACATTCAAATTCTCTATTAATTCTTCGTTTGTTGCAAGTACAATGTCAAGAACGTTATTACCACGGGTCGGCGTTCGAACAAATTGATAAAGCGAACTCTCTTGCAAGTTCGTATACAAGTCATGTCCGGAGTGTGAAGTAAGAGTATCGCCCCACTTGGTCACAGGTAAATTAAAGTTGCCAAAAATGACGATATCTTGTGAGTTACTTACATCTGCAATTTGTTCGTAAATTTCTTGGTCAGTTTGCACTGATTGAGCTGGAGGTCTTTATATTAATGCAAGTATTATTTTTGTACCTTTATTATTCTTTATTAGCACAAAAGATGTGTCGACGTTCACAATTTGAGGTTTTGACAAGAGGGTAGGGTTAAGACTTTCTTTGATATAAAGTAAAACGCCACCTCCATTTCTATTTATTCGGCTTTTCTCAAACATTACATAACTGGGAAGTGAATATTCTTCTAAAAAGTCTCTATCTTCTGTATTGGGCCAAGATTCTGTTATGCCAATCACATCATAATTTTCTGTAAACACTAGCTCCTCTAAATCTGAAAATTTATTGCGTATGCTACGAGCGTTTGCATAGAAAACCTTTAAATTTGTTATTTTCGAACTCATGGAACGCTCTTTAATAATATTTTTGGTTCTTGTCGGATCTACATTTATGTTCATGGCTGTCCTCGGTCCTCGCTGTCTTCGGTCCTTATCGCTGATGGTCCTCGGTTGCCTCTGTTTTTTGCTTGGCGTTAGATGATTTATGTCACTGCTGCTTCTTCTCAGATGGCGTTTTTTGATCCATGGCTGCAGACTGCTTCGTGTAGGAGACGACCCATGCGTACTGAACCCACAGGGTTTAGATGAGTGCCATCCTTGCGGAACAGAGTAGGCTGGTTATAGAAATTATCCCAGAGGTTGATGAATTCAACTTCTTCCTTCAGACACAAATATTTTAGTCGGCTATTTGTGCTGAAGGCCTTGTCGTAGAATTTGTCAGGTGCGTCGATCTTGGGGAGAATGCCTGAGATGATGATATTCCTTGACTTGTTTATGTAGTGCTGGATCATCTTGCGATATTTCTCCATCAACTCTTCGGATCTGGTGCGCATGACGTCATTTGAACCCGCATGGATGACAAAATGGGTATTTTCGTTTGCATCCTTTGTGGTATCGTCGAAGGCTGAGAGGAGTAAAGGGGTGTGAAGGTAGTTGATGTGAGAGGGGAGGTGAAAATAGGATAGAGGCTCAGCGTGGAGCCAAGTCATTAATATATAGTGCTATACTATATATAGTGCTATACTATATATAGTGCTATACTATATATAGTGCTATACTATATATAGTGCTATACTATATATCGTGCTATACTATATATAGTGCTATACTATATATAGTGCTATACTATATATAGTGCTATACTATATATAGTGCTATACTATATATAGTGCTATACTATATATCGTGCTATACTATATATAGTGCTATACTATATATAGTGCTATACTATATATCGTGCTATACTATATATAGTGCTATACTATATATAGTGCTATACTATATATAGTGCTATACTATATATAGTGCTATACTATATATAGTGCTATACTATATATAGTGCTATACTATATATAGTGCTATACTATATATAGTGCTATACTATATATAGTGCTATACTATATATAGTGCTATACTATATATAGTGCTATACTATATATAGTGCTATACTATATATAGTGCTATACTATATATAGTGCTATACTATATATAGTGCTATACTATATATAGTGCTATACTATATATATATAGTGCTATACTATATATAGTGCTATACTATATATAGTGCTATACTATATATAGTGCTATACTATATATAGTGCTATACTATAGATAGTGCTATACTATATATAGTGCTATACTATACTTTTGTTTGTTCCCCTTATTTTCTTTTAAGGGAGGTCACCTGCTTTTTTTTATCTTTCTCTCCTTTTCTATTTTACTCTGGCTTGTATCCATTCGGCCCCATTCAGCCAACTGTTTTAAGACGTTCATCCCCATCCAGGTGTCGATTTCTTCCTGGCGAGCGATAGCGAACCAGCATTGTATGCAGAGATCCGGTTTCGCCGGAGAAATTTTTCTATCGAAAAATGTACAAAATTAGCTTGCTATAAAAAAAAATATATATATATATATATGCTGGCTCGCTGCCGCTCGCCAGGAAGATATTGTCACCTGAATGAGGGTAAACGTCTTAAAACAGTAGGCTGAATGGGGCAGAATGGATACAAACCAAAGAGAGAAGGCGAGAAAGACAAAAAAAGCGAGGTGGGCTCCCTTAAGAGAGAGACAATGAATAGAGGAAGGAAAAACACATATATAAAATAAAAGCTCCATGTGCCTAAATACATCCTCCATTAGTAACATATTTGTAACAACTGGATTGGAGCTGTTGTAGATGGTAAGTTTGTGGAAAGCAACTCCTTGGAACTGAATTCCAGAGAATAGTAGTTTTGGAGATAAATTAACTTTGAAAAGCGGAAGTTTTACATCGTGGAGGAGAGAGTGTAAATTATTGGGTGTTTACAGCTACCTTAAGGGGGTCACCTGTTTTGGTTCTGTCCTTTTCTATCTTTCTCTGGCTTGTATCCATTTGGCCCCATTCATCCTACTGTTTTAAGACGTTTATCCCCATCCAGGTGTAAATTTGTTACTGGTGAGCGGTAGCGAGCCAGCATATTTTTTAGTTTTGTTTGACAGCAGGCTAAATTTGTAAATTTTTCAATAGAAAAATTTCTCCGGCGAAGCCGGATTTCTTCATATAATGCTGGCTCGCTATCGCTCGCCAGGAAGAAATCGACACCTAGATGGGGATAAACGTCTTAAAATAGTTGGCTGAATGGGGCCGAATGGATACAAGCCAGAGAAAGAGAGAAAATGACAGAAATAACAAAAAACAGGTCACCCCCCTTAATACTGCAGGGAAAAATGTGGAGAGGTGGCACACTCTAAACACATTTGCTGTAACATATCTGTAGAATTATGAATAATAGAGGAAGGTTAATCTAATAACTTTATTTTGAATTTAGTCCAACTTCCTTAAAGCAACCACTCCACATCTACTCCATAGAGATGTGAACAGTATTCTATCATCAGAGAACGTATGCTAAGTAAGATTAAGAAAGATTAGGTTACATAAGCTAAGAAACAGTAAACTGAGAAAGAAATGCAAGTAATAATTTGGGTCCCACACTTATATTAATTATGTTGTGTTGACTTAAGCAGAACAAATGCCGCGAAGGAAGTTAGAGACAGAGGAGAAGGAAGAGATAAGAGGATTAAGAAGAGTTGAGAAGGAGGAGGAGGAGAGAGAGGGAGAGGGAGTACAAAGGAGTACAAAGGAAATCAAGCAACAACAGATCTAGTGACCCTTCTAGGTTGCTTGTCCTCCAAAACACTGAGGGAGAGAGAGAGAGAGAGAGAGAGAGAGAGATGTGAAAATGGGTAAATCTAGAGCCGGAAGTCAGCTAGGAGAGAGGTCGGGAAGGTCTTTAGGGGAGCCCACCTCGCTTTTTTTTCTCTTTCTCTCCCTCTCTCTTTGGCTTGTATCCAATCGGCCCCATTCAGCCTACTGTTTTAAGACGTTTAGCTCCATCCAGGTGTCAATATTTTCCTTCCTGGTGATATATATTTTTGTTTTGAAAGCAAGCTAAATTTGTAAATATTTCGATAGAAAAATGTCTCCGGCGAAGCCAGGTTCTCCATAAAATGCTGGCTCGCTATCGCTCGCCAGGAAGATATTGACACCTGGATGGGAATAAATGTCTTAAAAGAGTTGGTTGAATGGGGCCGAATGGATACAAACCAGAGAAAGAGAGAACAGGAGAGAAAGATAACAAAAAGCAGGTAACCTCCCTTAAGAAGCTTAGGAGTAATGACGGTCGGAAAAAACCCTAGCCTAAAAAATATATATACAGTATGTAAAGGCCTATCTTCCTCCCCTTCATGTGTCTTCCCTAGCTAGTCTCACCAAATATATATACAGTATGTAAAGGCCTATCTTCCTCCCTTTCATGTGTCTTCCCTAGCTAGTCTCACCAAATATATATATACAGTATGTAAAGGCCTATCTTCCTTACCCTTCATGTGTCTTCCCTAGCTAGTCTCACCAAATATATATACAGTACGTAAAGGCCTATCTTCCTCTCTTTCATGTGTCTTCCCTAGCTAGTCTCACCAAATATATATATACAGTATGTAAAGGCCTATCTTCCTTACCCTTCATGTGTCTTCCCTAGCTAGTCTCACCAAATATATATACAGTATGTAAAGGCCTATCTTCCTCCCTTTCATGTGTCTTCCCTAGCTAGTCTCACCAAATATATATACAGTATGTAAAGGCCTATCTTCCTTACCCTTCATGTGTCTTCCCTAGCTAGTCTCACCAAATATATATATACAGTATGTAAAGGCCTATTTTCCTCCCCTTCATGTGTCTTCCCTAGCTAGTCTCACCAAATGTATATACAGTATGTAAAGGCCTATCTTCCTTACCCTTCATATGTCTTCCCTAGCTAGTCTCACCAAATATATATACAGTATGTAAAGGCCTATCTTCCTTACCCTTCATGTGTCTTCCCTAGCTAGTCTCACCAAATATATATACAGTATGTAAAGGCCTATCTTCCTCCCGTTCATGTGTCTTCCCTAGCTAGTCTCACCAAATATATATATACAGTATGTAAAGGCCTATCTTCCTTACCCTTCATGTGTCTTCCCTAGCTAGTCTCACCAAATACATACAGTATGCAGTATGTAAAGGCCTATCTTCCTTACCCTTCATGTGTCTTCCCTAGCTAGTCTCACCAAATATATATACAGTATGTAAAGGCCTATCTTCCTCCCCCTTCATGTGTCTTCCCTAGCTAGTCTCACCAAATATATATACAGTATGTAAAGGCCTATCTTCCTTACCCTTCATGTGTCTTCCCTAGCTAGTCTCACCAAATATATATACAGTATGTAAAGGTCTATCTTTCTCCCCTTCATGTGTCTTCCCTAGTTAGTCTCACCAAATATATATACAGTATGTAAAGGCCTATTTTCCTCCCCCTTCATGTGTCTTCCCTAGCTAGTCTCACCAAATATATATACAGTATGTAAAGGCCTATCTTCCTTACCCTTCATGTGTCTTCCCTAGCTCTAGTCTCACCAAATATATATACAGTATGTAAAGGCCTATCTTCCTTACCCTTCATGTGTCTTCCCTAGCTAGTCTCACCAAATATATATACAGTATGTAAAGGCCTATCTTCCTTACCCTGCATGTGTCTTCGCTAGCTAGTCTCACCAAATATATATACAGTATGTAAAGGCCTATCTTCCTTACCCTTCATGTGTCTTCCCTAGCTAGTCTCACCAAATATATATACAGTATGTAAAGGCCTATCTTCCTCCCTTTCATGTGTCTTCCCTAGCTAGTCTCACCAAATATATATATACAGTATGTAAAGGCCTATCTTCCTTACCCTTCATGTGTCTTCCCTAGCTAGTCTCACCAAATATATATACAGTATGTAAAGGCCTATCTTCCTCCCTTTCATGTGTCTTCCCTAGCTAGTCTCACCAAATATATATACAGTATGTAAAGGCCTATCTTCCTTACCCTTCATGTGTCTTCCCTAGCTAGTCTTACCAAATATATATACAGTATGTAAAGGCCTATCTTCCTCCCTTTCATGTGTCTTCCCTAGCTAGTCTCACCAAATATATCATACAGTATGTAAAGGCCTATCTTCCTTACCCTTCATGTGTCTTCCCTAGCTAGTCTCACCAAAATATATATATACAGTATGTTAAAGGCCTATCTTCCTTACCCTTCATGTGTCTTCCCTAGCTAGTCTCACCAAATATTATAATACAGTATGTAAAGGCCTATCTTCCTTACCCTTCATGTGTCTCCCTAGTAGTCTCACCAAATATATATACAGTATGTAAAGGCCTATCTTCCTTACCCTTCATGTGTCTTCCCTAGCTAGTCTCACCAAATATATATACAGTATGTAAAGGCCTATCTTCCTTACCCTTCATGTGTCTTCCCTAGCTAGTCTCACCAAATATATATATACAGTATGTAAAGGCCTATCTTCCTTACCCTTCATGTGTCTTCCCTAGCTAATCTCACCAAATATATATACAGTATGTAAAGGCCTATCTTTCTCCCCTTCATGTGTCTTCCCTAGCAAGTCTCACCAAATATATATACAGTATGTAAAGGCCTATCTTCCTCCCCTTCATATGTCTTCCCTAGCTAGTCTCACCAAATATATATACAGTATGTAAAGGCCTATCTTCCTTACCCTTCATGTGTCTTCCCTAGCTAGTCTCACCAAATATATATACAGTATGTAAAGGCCTATCTTCCTTACCCTTCATGCGTCTTCCCTAGCTAGTCTCACCAAATATATATACAGTATGTAAAGGCCTATCTTCCTTACCCTTCATGTGTCTTCCCTAGCTAGTCTCACCAAATATATATACAGTATGTAAAGGCCTATCTTCCTTACCCTTCATGTGCCTTCCCTAGCTAGTCTCACCAAATATATATACAGTATGTAAAGGCCTATCTTCCTTACCCTTCATGTGTCTTCCCTAGCTAGTCTCACCAATATATATACAGTATGTAAAGGCCTATCTTCCTTACCCTTCATGTGTCTTCCCTAGCTAGTCTCACCAAATATATATACAGTATGTAAGGCCTATCTTCCTTACCCTTCATGTGTCTTCCCTAGCTAATCTCACCAAATATATATACAGTATGTAAAGGCCTATCTTCCTCCCCTTCATGTGTCTTCCCTAGCAAGTCTCACCAAATATATATACAGTATGTAAAGGCCTATCTTCCTCCCCTTCATATGTCTTCCCTAGCTAGTCTCACCAAATATATACAGTATGTAAAGGCCTATCTTCCTTACCCTTCATGTGTCTTCCCTAGCTAGTCTCACCAAATATATACAGTATGTAAAGGCCTATCTTCCTTACCCTTCATGCGTCTTCCCTAGCTAGTCTCACCAAATATATATACAGTATGTAAAGGCCTATCTTCCTTACCCTTCATGTGTCTTCCCTAGCTAGTCTCACCAAATATATATACAGTATGTAAAGGCCTATCTTCCTTACCCTTCATGTGCCTTCCCTAGCTAGTCTCACCAAATATATATACAGTATGTAAAGGCCTATCTTCCTTACCCTTCATGTGTCTTCCCTAGCTAGTCTCACCAAATATATATATACAGTATGTAAAGGCCTATCTTCCTTACCCTTCATGTGTCTTCCCTAGCTAGTCTCACCAAATATATATACAGTATGTAAAGGCCTATCTTCCTCTCTTTCATGTGTCTTCCCTAGCTAGTCTCACCAAATATATATATACAGTATGTAAAGGCCTATCTTCCTTACCCTTCATGTGTCTTCCCTAGCTAGTCTCACCAAATATATACAGTATGTAAAGGCCTATCTTCCTCCCTTTCATGTGTCTTCCCTAGCTAGTCTCACCAAATATATATATACAGTATGTAAAGGCCTATCTTCCTTACCCTTCATGTGTCTTCCCTAGGTAGTCTTACCAAATATATATACAGTATGTAAAGGCCTATCTTCCTTACCCTTCATGTGTCTTCCCTAGCTAGTCTCACCAAAATATATATACAGTATGTAAAGGCCTATCTTCCTCCCTTTCATGTGTCTTCCCTAGCTAGTCTCACCAAATATATATACAGTATGTAAAGGCCTATCTTCCTTACCCTTCATGTGTCTTCCCTAGCTAGTCTTACCAAATATATATACAGTATGTAAAGGCCTATCTTCCTTACCCTTCATGTGTCTTCCCTAGCTAGTCTCACCAAATATATATACAGTATGTAAAGGCCTATCTTCCTTACCCTTCATGTGTCTTCCCTAGCTAGTCTCACCAAATATATATACAGTATGTAAAGGCCTATCTTCCTTACCCTTCATGTGTCTTCCCTAGCTAGTCTCACCAAATATATATACAGTATGTAAAGGCCTATCTTCCTTACCTTTCATGTGTCTTCCCTAGCTAGTCTCACCAAATATATATACAGTATGTAAAGGCCTATCTTCCTTACCCTTCATGTGTCTTCCCTAGCTAGTCTCACCAAATATATATACAGTATGTAAAGGCCTATCTTCCTTACCCTTCATGTGTCTTCCCTAGCTAATCTCACCAAATATATACAGTATGTAAAGGCCTATCTTCCTCCCCTTCATGTGTCTTCCCTAGCAAGTCTCACCAAATATATATACAGTATGTAAAGGCCTATCTTCCTCCCCTTCATATGTCTTCCCTAGCTAGTCTCACCAAATATATATATACAGTATGTAAAGGCCTATCTTCCTTACCCTTCATGTGTCTTCCCTAGCTAGTCTCACCAATATATATACAGTATGTAAAGGCCTATCTTCCTTACCCTTCATGTGCCTTCCCTAGCTAGTCTCACCAAATATATATACAGTATGTAAAGGCCTATCTTCCTTACCCTTCATGTGTCTTCCCTAGCTAGTCTCACCAAATATATATACAGTATGTAAAGGCCTATCTTCCTTACCCTTCATGTGTCTTCCCTAGCTAGTCTCACCAAATATATATATACAGTATGTAAAGGCCTATCTTCCTTACCCTTCATGTGTCTTCCCTAGCTAGTCTCACCAAATATTTCCATTACCCCTTCTGTAACGGTGACGTCTTTCTAATTATATTCTAGCTATATTTAGACGATTCTGTGCAGTTTAAGAATGATGTGTGGCAGTAAAAAGGGTTAAGCGAGATTGTTCGAAGCCTGTTACTTGCTGGAGGCCCTTTTTAAACTGACTATAATCGTATAATAGTAGCCAACATAGTAGCCACTAGTACTGAATGGGTTAATATCACTTCCTCTTTATCTCTCTCTCTCTATTTGAGCCATAGTTTGCATTGAAATGACATTGGAAAGAATAAAACGACAAGCATACAAAATAAATACATGTCTATGAAAGGTAAGGTCTTCGTCACCATTCCTAAGTTCTCCCTAGATCCTTATTTTCACCTCGCATATGCCCCCTCCCCCCCCCACACACACTCACTCTCACTCTCACTCTCACTCGCTCTCACTCTCACTCGGTCCCTCTCTCTCTCTCTCTCTCTCTCGTTACTATGAAAATTCCCTGGGTGTATCTCGTAGAAAGCCAGTTGCTAAATCTTTTAGCCAGTGGTCTAAGGTTCGATTCCCAGAGAGGTGTTTAAGATGTTATTTTTACAGGGTGTTGAAAGTGATGACTTTGTATTGTAATTTGTGTATTTCACAAAATATACAACCCACTAAAGTGTATACATGTTTACGGTCTCACTGTCACTCTCTCTCTCTCTCTTGTCATGGCCACTCTGTACGGCTGTCGATCAATTCGCCTCCCTGACAACTCATTCGATTAGTTTGACCCCTCTACCCTTTATTTTGGCACCCACTAACGCAACTTTATTTAGCTTCTGAAATACCTCTCGCGCTGCCTTGGGGTCATGTTATCTCACAAGTCATCCTCTCTTTTCATTTTTCTCACTTCTCTACTTTAAAATTACTTATATATTTAGTCATCTTGCCAACATTTTTAGTTTCTTACTTACATTTGTCACTTGCTTTCACCACTTATCTTTAGCATTGTTAATCTTATGGCATAACAGTTTAAGGGCGAGCGGTAGCCAGCCTGTAATCTAGGGGAAACCAGCCCTCGGCCGGGAGATTTTCTACCGAAAAATGTACACATTTATGTGTGGCTTTATCGTTTTAAAGCTTGGTGGAGGTCTGGAGAGCAAAGTAATAACATCCCCTTAACCCCTTCTGTGCCGCTGACGTCTGTTTAATATTATTATTCCTTTATTTAGGCTAGACGATTTTGTGTAGTTTAGATGTGATCTGTGGTAGTAGAAAGGGTTAAGTGAGATAGTTCGAAGGCTGTTACTTGCTGGAGGCCCTTTTTAAACTGAATGAAACCGTCTAATAGTAGCCAGAATAAAGTAAAAAGGACGGCACCGGTACTGAAAAGGTTGAACAAATTCCTCCTTCTACGTTTCTTATACATCTTGTTCCAAATAGTGTTGGTGTATTCTACAGCACTATCGCCGATGTCTTGACTTAAGGGAACAGTGGTTAGTTATGTTTGGGGTGTATATTTATTTATATATTTTTAAGTGTCCTCCGTAGACCTCCATCAAACTTAAAACACATCCATTAGATCTTCCTTCGAGGTTAATTTGTAAACAAATTTCGGTAAAAAAAATGTCACGGCCGAACGCCGGTTTCTCCACAATTACTACCTCGCTATCGCTCACCAGGAAAAATCGACACCTAAAGGGCACAAAACGTCTCAATATTGACAAAGAATTGGGGTGATAGGTCTTAAAATCGACAAACTAATTGAAGCAAACGTCTTAAAATATACAAATTAATGGGGAAGAAATGCGACCAGAAAAACGGGTCATCTCCCCTTAATATTGTACTCACTGTATTTGTCACTTACTGGCACGGATTTTAATGTTAACCCACCCTATATATCTTCCGTCTCATGCCTCATCTCTCGTCTACATCATTACTTACAGTGTTCATGTATATATCTTCCGTCTCATGCCTCACCTCTCGTCTACATCATTACTTACAGTGTTCATGTATATATCTTCCGTCTCATGCCTCATCTCTCGTCTACATCATTACTTACAGTGTTCATGTATATATCTTCCGTCTCATGCCTCACCTCTCATCTACATCATTACTTACAGTGTTCATGTATATATCTTCCGTCTCATGCCTCATCTCTCGTCTACATCATTACTTACAGTGTTCATGTATATATCTTCCGTCTCATGCCTCATCTCTCGTCTACATCATTACTTACAGTGTTCATGTATATATCTTCCGTCTCATGCCTCATCTCTCGTCTACATCATTACTTACAGTGTTCATGTATATATCTTCCGTCTCATGCCTCATCTCTCGTCTACATCATTACTTACAGTGTTCATGTATATATCTTCCGTCTCATGCCTCATCTCTCGTCTACATCATTACTTACAGTGTTCATGTATATATCTTCCGTCTCATGCCTCATCTCTCGTCTACATCATTACTTACAGTGTTCATGTATATATCTTCCGTCTCATGCCTCATCTCTCGTCTACATCATTACTTACAGTGTTCATGTATATATCTTCCGTCTCATGCCTCATCTCTCGTCTACATCATTACTTACAGTGTTCATGTATATATCTTCCGTCTCATGCCTCACCTCTAGTCTACATCATTACTTACAGTGTTCATGTATATATCTTCCGTCTCATGCCTCATCTCTCGTCTGTCTACATCATTACTTACAGTGTTCATGTATATATCTTCCGTCTCATGCCTCATCTCTCGTCTACATCATTACTTACAGTGTTCATGTATATATCTTCCGTCTCATGCCTCATCTCTCGTCTACATCATTACTTACAGTGTTCATGTATATATCTTCCGTCTCATGCCTCATCTCTCGTCTACATCATTACTTACAGTGTTCATGTATATATCTTCGGTCTCATGCCTCATCTCTCGTCTACATCATTACTTACAGTGTTCATGTATATATCTTCCGTCTCATGCCTCACCTCTCGTCTACATCATTACTTACAGTGTTCATGTATATATCTTCCGTCTCATGCCTCATCTCTCGTCTACATCATTACTTACAGTGTTCATGTATATATCTTCCGTCTCATGCCTCATCTCTCGTCTACATCATTACTTACAGTGTTCATGTATATATCTTCCGTCTCATGCCTCATCTCTCGTCTACATCATTACTTACATTGTTCATGTATATATCTTCCGTCTCATGCCTCACCTCTCGTCTACATCATTACTTACAGTGTTCATGTATATATCTTCCGTCTCATGCCTCACCTCTCGTCTACATCATTACTTACAGTGTTCATGTATATATCTTCCGTCTCATGCCTCATCTCTCGTCTACATCATTACTTACAGTGTTCATGTATATATCTTCCGTCTCATGCCTCACCTCTCGTCTACATCATTACTTACAGTGTTTCATGTATATATCTTCCGTCTCATGCCTCATCTCTCGTCTACATCATTACTTACAGTGTTCATGTATATATCTTCCGTCTCATGCCTCATCTCTCGTCTGTCTACATCATTACTTACAGTGTTCATGTATATATCTTCCGTCTCATGCCTCATCTCTCGTCTACATCATTACTTACAGTGTTCATGTATATATCTTCCGTCTCATGCCTCACCTCTCGTCTACATCATTACTTACAGTGTTCATGTATATAACTTCCGTCTCATGCCTCATCTCTCGTCTACATCATTACTTACAGTGTTCATGTATATATCTTCCGTCTCATGCCTCACCTCTCGTCTACATCATTACTTACAGTGTTCATGTATATATCTTCCGTCTCATGCCTCATCTCTCGTCTACATCATTACTTACAGTGTTCATGTATATATCTTCCGTCTCATGCCTCATCTCTCGTCTACATCATTACTTACAGCGTTCATGTATATATCTTCCGTCTCATGCCTCATCTCTCGTCTACATCATTACTTACATTGTTCATGTATATATCTTCCGTCTCATGCCTCACCTCTCGTCTACATCATTACTTACAGTGTTCATGTATATATCTTCCGTCTCATGCCTCATCTCTCGTCTACATCATTACTTACAGTGTTCATGTATATATCTTCCGTCTCATGCCTCATCTCTCGTCTACATCATTACTTACAGTGTTCATGTATATATCTTCCGTCTCATGCCTCATCTCTCGTCTACATCATTACTTACAGTGTTCATGTATATATCTTCCGTCTCATGCCTCATCTCTCGTCTACATCATTACTTACAGTGTTTCATGTATATATCTTCCGTCTCATGCCTCATCTCTCGTCTCATCATTACTTACAGTGTTCATGTATATCTTCCGTCTCATGCCTCATCTCTCGTCTACATCATTACTTACAGTGTTCATGTATATATCTTTCCGTCTCATGCCTCATCTCTCGTCTACATCATTACTTACAGTGTTCATGTATAATATCTTCCGTCTCATGCCTCATCTCTCGTCTACATCATTACTTTACAGTGTTCATGTATATATCTTCCGTCTCATGCCTCACCCTCTCGTCTACATCATTACTTACAGTGTTCATGTATATATCTTCCGTCTCATGCCTCATCTCTCGTCTACATCATTACTTACAGTGTTCATGTATATATCTTCCGTCTCATGCCTCATCTCTCGTCTACATCATTACTTACAGTGTTCATGTATATATCTTCCGTCTCATGCCTCATCTCTCGTCTACATCATTACTTACAGTGTTCATGTATATATCTTCCGTCTCATGCCTCATCTCTCGTCTACATCATTACTTACAGTGTTCATGTATATATCTTCCATCTCATGCCTCACCTCTCGTCTACATCATTACTTACAGTGTTCATGTATATCTTCCGACTCATGCCTCATCTCTCGTCTACATCATTACTTACAGTGTTCATGTATATATCTTCCGTCTCATGCCTCACCTCTCGTCTACATCATTACTTACAGTGTTCATGTATATATCTTCCGTCTCATGCCTCATCTCTCGTCTACATCATTACTTACAGTGTTCATGTATATATCTTCCGTCTCATGCCTCATCTCTCGTCTACATCATTACTTACAGTGTTCATGTATTAACCTTCCGTCTCATGCCTCATCTCTCGTCTACATCATTACTTACAGTGTTCATGTATATATCTTCCGTCTCATGCCTCATCCTCTCGTCTACATCATTACTTACAGTGTTCATGTATATATCTTCCGTCTCATGCCTCATCTCTCGTCTACATCATTACTTACAGTGTTCATGTATATATCTTCCGTCTCATGCCTCATCTCTCGTCTACATCATTACTTACAGTGTTCATGTATATATCTTTCCGTCTCATGCCTCATCTCTCGTCTACATCATTACTTACAGTGTTCATGTATATATCTTCCGTCTCATGCCTCATCTCTCGTCTACATCATTACTTACAGTGTTCATGTATATATCTTCCGTCTCATGCCTCATCTCTCGTCTACATCATTACTTACAGTGTTCATGTATATATCTTCCGTCTCATGCCTCATCTCTCGTCTACATCATTACTTACAGTGTTCATGTATATATCTTCCGTCCTCATGCCTCATCTCTCGTCTACATCATTACTTACAGTGTTTCATGTATATATCTTCCGTCTCATGCCTCCTCTCTCGTCTACATCATTACTTACAGTGTTCATGTATATATCTTCCGTCTCATGCCTCATCTCTCGTTTACATCATTACTTACAGTGTTCATGTATATATCTTCCGTCTCATGCCTCATCTCTCGTCTACATCATTACTTACAGTGTTCATGTATATATCTTCCGTCTCATGCCTCACCTCTCGTCTACATCATTACTTACAGTGTTCATGTATATATCTTCCGTCTCATGCCTCATCTCTCGTCTACATCATTACTTACAGTGTTCATGTATATATCTTCCGTCTCATGCCTCATCTCTCGTCTACATCATTAACTTACAGTGTTCATGTATATATCTTCCGTCTCATGCCTCATCTCTCGTCTACATCATTACTTACAGTGTTCATGTATATATCTTCCGTCTCATGCCTCATCTCTCGTCTACATCATTACTTACAGTGTTCATGTATATATCTTGCGTCTCATGCCTCATCTCTCGTCTACATCATTACTTACAGTGTTCATGTATATATCTTCCGTCTCATGCCTCATCTCTCGTCTACATCATTACTTACAGTGTTCATGTATATATCTTCCGTCTCATGCCTCACCTCTCGTCTACATCATTACTTACAGTGTTCATGTATATATCTTCCTTCTCATGCCTCATCTCTCGTCTACATCATTACTTACAGTTCATGTATATATCTTCCGTCTCATGCCTCATCTCTCGTCTACATCATTACTTACAGTGTTCATGTATATATCTTCCGTCTCATGCCTCATCTCTCGTCTACATCATTACTTACAGTGTTCATGTATATATCTTCCGTCTCATGCCTCATCTCTCGTCTACATCATTACTTACAGTGTTCATGTATATATCTTCCATCTCATGCCTCACCTCTCGTCTACATCATTACTTACAGTGTTCATGTATATATCTTCCGTCTCATGCCTCATCTCTCGTCTACATCATTACTTACAGTGTTCATGTATATATCTTCCGTCTCATGCCTCACCTCTCGTCTACATCATTACTTACAGTGTTCATGTATATATCTTCCGTCTCATGCCTCATCTCTCGTCTACATCATTACTTACAGTGTTCATGTATATATCTTCCGTCTCATGCCTCACCTCTCGTCTACATCATTACTTACAGTGTTCATGTATATATCTTCCGTCTCATGCCTCATCTCTCGTCTACATCATTACTTACAGTGTTCATGTATATACCTCCAGTCTCATGCCTCATCGCCCGTCTACATCATTTCTTACAGTGTTCATGTATATATCTTCCGTCTCATGCCTCATCTCTCGTCACATCATTACTTACAGTGTTCATGTATATATCTTCCGTCTCATGCCTCACCTCTCGTCTACATCATTACTTACAGTGTTCATGTATTATCTTCCGTCTCATGCCTCATCTCTCGTCTACATCATTACATACAGTGTTCATGTATATATCTTCCGTCTCATGCCTCACCTCTCGTCTACATCATTACTTACAGTGTTTCATGTATATATCTTCCGTCTCATGCCTCATCTCTCGTCTACATCATTACTTACAGTGTTCATGTATATATCTTCCGTCTCATGCCTCATCTCTCGTCTACATCATTACTTACAGTGTTCATGTATATATCTTCCGTCTCATGCCTCATCTCTCGTCTACATCATTACTTACAGTGTTCATGTATATATCTTTCCGTCTCATGCCTCACCTCTCGTCTACATCATTACTTACAGTGTTCATGTATATATCTTCCGTCTCATGCCTCATCTCTCGTCTACATCATTACTTACAGTGTTCATGTATATATCTTCCGTCTCATGCCTCATCTCTCGTCTACATCATTACTTACAGTGTTCATGTATATATCTTCCGTCTCATGCCTCATCTCTCGTCTACATCATTACTTACAGTGTTCATGTATATATCTTCCGTCTCATGCCTCATCTCTCGTCTACATCATTACTTACAGTGTTCATGTATATATCTTCCGTCTCATGCCTCATCTCTCGTCTACATCATTACTTACAGTGTTCATGTATATATCTTCCGTCTCATGCCTCATCTCTCGTCTACATCATTACTTACAGTGTTCATGTATATATCTTCCGTCTCATGCCTCATCTCTCGTCTACATCATTACTTACAGTGTTCATGTATATATTCTTCCGTCTCATGCCTCATTCTCACTCTCGTCTACATCATTACTTACAGTGTTCATGTATATATCTTCCGTCTCATGCCTCATCTCGTCTACATCATTACTTACAGTGTTCATGTATATATCGTCCGTCTCATGCCTCATCTCTCGTCTACATCATTACTTACAGTGTTCATGTATATATCTTCCGTCTCATGCCTCATCTCTCGTCTACATCATTACTTACAGTGTTCATGTATATATCTTCCGTCTCATGCCTCATCTCTCGTCTACATCATTACTTACAGTGTGTTCATGTATATATCTTCCGTCTCATGCCTCATCTCTCGTCTACATCATTACTTACAGTGTTCATGTATATATCTTCCGTCTCATGCCTCACCTCTCGTCTACATCATTACTTACAGTGTTCATGTATATATCTTCCGTCTCATGCCTCATCTCTCGTCTACATCATTACTTACAGTGTTCATGTATATATCTTCCGTCTCATGCCTCATCTCTCGTCTACATCATTACTTACAGTGTTCATGTATATATCTTCCGTCTCATGCCTCATCTCTCTCGTCTACATCATTACTTACAGTGTTCATGTATATATCTTCCGTCTCATGCCTCATCTCTCGTCTACATCATTACTTACAGTGTTCATGTATATATCTTCCGTCTCATGCCTCATCTCTGTCTACATCATTACTTACAGTGGTCATGTATATATCTTCCGTCTCATGCCTCATCTCTCGTCTACATCATTACTTACAGTGTTCATGTATATATCTTCCGTCTCATGCCTCATCTCTCGTCTACATCATTACTTACAGTGTTCATGTATATATCTTCCGTCTCATGCCTCATCTCTCGTCTACATCATTACTTACAGTGTTCATGTATATATCTTCCGTCTCATGCCTCATCTCTCGTCTACATCATTACTTACAGTGTTCATGTATATATCTTCCGTCTCATGCCTCATCTCTCGTCTACATCATTACTTACAGTGTTCATGTATATATCTTCCGTCTCATGCCTCATCTCTCGTCTACATCATTACTTACAGTGTTCATGTATATATCTTCCGTCTCATGCCTCATCTCTCGTCTACATCATTACTTACAGTGTTCATGTATATATCTTCCGTCTCATGCCTCATCTCTCGTCTACATCATTACTTACAGTGTTCATGTATATATCTTTTCCGTCTCATGCCTCATCTCTCGTCTACATCATTACTTACAGTGTTCATGTATATATCTTCCGTCTCATGCCTCATCTCTCGTCTACATCATTACTTACAGTGTTCATGTATATATCTTCCGTCTCATGCCTCATCTCTCGTCTACATCATTACTTACAGTGTTCATGTATATATCTTCCGTCTCATGCCTCATCTCTCGTCTACATCATTACTTACAGTGTTCATGTATATATCTTCCGTCTCATGCCTCATCTCTCGTCTACATCATTACTTACAGTGTTCATGTATATATCTTCCGTCTCATGCCTCATCTCTCGTCTACATCATTACTTACAGTGTTCATGTATATATCTTCCGTCTCATGCCTCATCTCTCGTCTACATCATTACTTACAGTGTTTCATGTATATATCTTCCGTCTCATGCCTCATCTCTCGTCTACATCATTACTTACAGTGTTCATGTATATATCTTCCGTCTCATGCCTCATCTCTCGTCTACATCATTACTTACAGTGTTCATGTATATATCTTCCCGTCTCATGCCTCACTCTCGTCTACATCATTACTTACAGTGTTCATGTATATCTTCCGTCTCATGCCTCATCTCTCGTCTACATCATTACTTACAGTGTTCATGTATATATCTTCCGTCTCATGCCTCATCTCTCGTCTACATCATTACTTACAGTGTTCATGTATATATCTTCCGTCTCATGCCTCATCTCTCGTCTACATCATTACTTACAGTGTTCATGTATATATCTTCCGTCTCATGCCTCATCTCTCGTCTACATCATTACTTACAGTGTTCATGTATATATCTTCCGTCTCATGCCTCATCTCTCGTCTACATCATTACTTACAGTGTTCATGTATATATCTTCCGTCTCATGCCTCATCTCTCGTCTACATCATTACTTACAGTGTTCATGTATATATCTTCCGTCTCATGCCTCATCTCTCGTCTACATCATTACTTACAGTGTTCATGTATATATCTTCCGTCTCATGCCTCATCTCTCGTCTACATCATTACTTACAGTGTTCATGTATATATCTTCCGTCTCATGCCTCAACTCTCGTCTACATCATTACTTACAGTGTTCATGTATATATCTTCCGTCTCATGCCTCATCTCTCGTCTACATCATTACTTACAGTGTTCATGTATATATCTTCCGTCTCATGCCTCATCTCTCGTCTACATCATTATTACTTACAGTGTTCATGTATATATCTTCCGTCTCATGCCTCATCTCTCGTCTACATCATTACTTACAGTGTTCATGTATATATCTTCCGTCTCATGCCTCATCTCTCGTCTACATCATTACTTACAGTGTTCATGTATATATCTTCCGTCTCATGCCTCATCTCTCGTCTACATCATTACTTACAGTGTTCATGTATATATCTTCCGTCTCATGCCTCATCTCTCGTCTACATCATTACTTACAGTGTTCATGTATATATCTTCCGTCTCATGCCTCATCTCTCGTCTACATCATTACTTACAGTGTTCATGTATATATCTTCCGTCTCATGCCTCATCTCTCGTCTACATCATTACTTACAGTGTTCATGATATATCTTCCGTCTCATGCCTCATCTCTCGTCTACATCATTACTTACAGTGTTCATGTATATATCTTCCGTCTCATGCCTCATCTCTCGTCTACATCATTACTTACAGTGTTCATGTATATATCTTCCGTCTCATGCCTCATCTCTCGTCTACATCATTACTTACAGTGTTCATGTATATATCCTTCCGTCTCATGCCTCATCTCTCGTCTACATTACTTACAGTGTTCATGTATATATCTTCGTCTCATGCCTCATCTCTCGTCTACATCATTACTTACAGTGTTCATGTTATATCTTCCGTCATCACTCATCTCTCGTCTACTCATTACTTACAGTGTGTCATGTATATATCTTCCGTCTCATGCCTCACCTCTCGTCTACATCATTACTTACAGTGTTCATGTATATATCTTCCGTCTCATGCCTCATCTCTCGTCTACATCATTACTTACAGTGTTCATGTATATATCTTCCGTCTCATGCCTCATCTCTCGTCTACATCATTACTTACAGTGTTCATGTATATATCTTCCGTCTCATGCCTCATCTCGTCTACATCATTACTTACAGTGTTCATGTATATATCTTCCGTCTCATGCCTCATCTCTCGTCTACATCATTACTTACAGTGTTCATGTATATATCTTCCGTCTCATGCCTCATCTCTCGTCTACATCATTACTTACAGTGTTCATGTATATATCTTCCGTCTCATGCCTCATCTCTCGTCTACATCATTACTTACAGTGTTCATGTATATATCTTCCGTCTCATGCCTCATCTCTCGTCTACATCATTACTTACAGTGTTCATGTATATATCTTCCGTCTCATGCCTCATCTCTCGTCTACATCATTACTTACAGTGTTCATGTATATATCTTCCGTCTCATGCCTCACCTCTCGTCTACATCATTACTTACAGTGTTCATGTATATATCTTCCGTCTCATGCCTCATCTCTCGTCTACATCATTACTTACAGTGTTCATGTATATATCTTCCGTCTCATGCCTCATCTCTCGTCTACATCATTACTTACAGTGTTCATGTATATATCTTCCGTCTCATGCCTCATCTCTCGTCTACATCATTACTTACAGTGTTCATGTATATATCTTCCGTCTCATGCCTCATCTCTCGTCTACATCATTACTTACAGTGTTCATGTATATATCTTCCGTCTCATGCCTCATCTCTCGTCTACATCATTACTTACAGTGTTCATGTATATATCTTCCGTCTCATGCCTCACTCTATCTACATCATTACTTACAGTGTTCATGTATAATCTTCCGTCTGCCTCATCTCTCGTCTACATCATTACTTGCAGTGTGCATGTATATACCTTCCGTCTCATGCCTCATCTCTCGTCTACATCATTACTTACAGTGTTCATGTATATATCTTCCGTCTCATGCCTCATCACTCGTCTACATCATTACTTACAGTGTTCATGTATATATCTTCTGTCTCATGCCTCATCACTCGTCTACATCATACTTACAGTGTTCTGTATATATCTTCCGTCTCATGCCTCATCTCTCGTCTACATCATTACTTACAGTGTTCATGTATATATCTTCCGTCTCATGCCTCATCTCTCGTCTACATCATTACTTACAGTGTTCATGTATATCTTCCGTCTCATGCCTCATCTCTCGTCTACATCATTACTTACAGTGTTCATGTATATATCTTCCGTCTCATGCCTCTCTCGTCTACATCATTACTTACAGTGTTCATGTATATATCTTCCGTCTCATGCCTCATCTCTCGTCTACATCATTACTTACAGTGTTCATGTATATATCTTCCGTCTCATGCCTCATCTCTCGTCTACATCATTACTTACAGTGTTCATGTATATATCTTCCGTCTCATGCCTCATCTCTCGTCTACATCATTACTTACAGTGTTCATGTATATATCTTCCGTCTCATGCCTCATCTCTCGTCTACATCATTACTTACAGTGTTCATGTATATATCTTCCGTCTCATGCCTCATCTCTCGTCTACATCATTACTTACAGTGTTCATGTATATATCTTCCGTCTCATGCCTCATCTCTCGTCTACATCATTACTTACAGTGTTCATGTATATATCTTCCGTCTCATGCCTCATCTCTCGTCTACATCATTACTTACAGTGTTCATGTATATATCTTCCGTCTCATGCCTCATCTCTCGTCTACATCATTACTTACAGTGTTCATGTATATATTTCCGTCTCATGCCTCATCACTCGTCTACATCATTACTTACAGTGTTCATGTATATATCTTCCGTCTCATGCCTCATCACTCGTCTACATCATTACTTACAGTGTTCATGTATATATCTTCCGTCTCATGTCATCTCTCGTCTACATCATTACTTACAGTGTTCATGTATATATCTTCCGTCCATGCCTCATCTCTCGTTCTACATCATTACTTACAGTGTTCATGTAGATATCTTCGTCTCAGGCCTCATCACTCGTCTACATCATTACTTACAGTGTTCATGTATATATCTTCCGTCTCATGCCTCATCTCTCGTCTACATCATTACTTACAGTGTTCATGTTTATATCTTCCGTCTCATGCCTCATCTCTCGTCTACATCATTACTTACAGTGTTCATGTTTCTTCCGTCTCATGCCTCATCTCTCGTCTACATCATTACTTACAGTGTTCATGTATATATCTTCCGTCTCATGCCTCATCTCTCGTCTACATCATTACTTACAGTGTTCATGTATATATCTTCCGTCTCATGCCTCATCTCTCGTCTACATCATTACTACAGTGTTCATGTAAATCTTCGTCTCATGCCTCATCTCTCGTCGATATCTCTTACAGTGTTCATGTATATATCTTCCGTCTCATGCCTCATCTCTCGTCTACATCATTACTTACAGTGTTCTGTATATATCTTCCGTCTCATGCCTCATCTCTCGTCTACATCATTACTTACAGTGTTCATGTATAATATCTTCCGTCTCAGCCTCACCTCTCGTCTACATCATTACTTACAGTGTTCATGTATATATCTCGTCTCATGCCTCACCTCTCGTCTACATCATTACTTACAGTGTTCCTTCCGTCTCTCCATCTGTCCTACATATTTACTACGTGTGTATATATCTTCCGTCTCATGCCTCTAACATCTAGTCTAAGCAGTATACAGTGTATGGATATATCTCCGTCTCAGAAGCACTCTCGATTACATCTTAAAGTGTTCATGTATCTTTCCGTCATCTCATCTGTCATATCTTACAGTGTCAGTATTCTATCTTCCGTCCTCATGCCTATCTCTCGTCTATCTTTGTTTACGGTGTCATGTATTATCTGTCTCATGCTATCTCTGTCTACATCTTTACTTACAGTGTTTGTTTATCTTGTCTCATCTCATCTGTCCCTATCTTTGTTTAGTCTCATCCTCTATCTGTTCATGTTTATGTTTCATGTATATATCTTCCGTTTCTCATCTTGTCTACATCTTTTTACGTGTGTCATTATCTGTCCTCATCTTTTTTATAGTTGTCATCCATCCTTCTCTTCTTTTGTATTTATTGTCCAAATCTTTTTATTGTATTTTACTCCTATACCTATCTTGTTTATATTTGTATCTTTTGTTTACGTCGTGTCCCCATGATTCCTTCTATACGTCACTATGATGATTCACCTATCAGGGCATCTTATTTATGACACATATCAGTCTTATCTGCCCTAATGGTTCATCATACGTCCTATCTTGTTACGTGTGAATCCCATCCATCCCTATCTATTTTATATTTATTTCATCACTTCTTGTTTTACATTTATATCGTCCTTATTGATTTTATGTGTCTCAGTTTTTATGTTATTGTCTTCATTTGTCATCTTATTGATTCATATATTTATACTTTCCCCTATCTTATTTTAGCTTTTGAAGATTGTAGTATTATTGACGTTTATTCTGGCTATCATTGATGTATATTAGAGGATATATTATATTCCTACTCTTATTGACTATTATACCCCTCAATTATGGATATATTGTGACAGATGCTATTATTGATGTTAATTCCTTACGCGACGTCTCTTAATTTTATTCTAGCTGTATTAGATTATTACGTCAGCTTGAAGGATCTTATTTGACACGTTGACCTAGTTATTGAAGCCATATATATTTAGAGATTCTTCTAATGTATCGATGATTATAGATATACGTATGTCCTCATTAAGATTTTATTATTTTTTCTACGTCCTTTTATTAGATGTTTATTATTTACGTCATTATTTTGATTTTTATACTTATCGTCATGTCTGTATTTTATGATTTTCATTTATCTTATTTTTGAGCGATAGCGAGCCGTAATTTAATAGGAATCAGCTTCGGCCGCTTTTCTACCGAAAAATGTACAACTTTATCTTGAAAGGGGGTCTAGGGAT
The DNA here is from genome assembly GCA_032716605.1 of Paralithodes platypus. Lineage (NCBI taxonomy): Eukaryota > Metazoa > Arthropoda > Malacostraca > Decapoda > Lithodidae > Paralithodes > Paralithodes platypus. The sequence continues at coordinate 35,704,995 of CM064489.1, read as the reverse complement.
TGTAATTTTAAGTTTGATGATGGTCTAGGGAACAAACTAAAAAACCTTCCCCTTAAACCCTTCTATACCAGCGACGCCTTTGTAATTTGATTCAAGCTGTATTTAGACGTGTTGTGCAGTTTAAGAAGGATCTCTGGCAGTAAGAGGTTAAGAGAGATAGTTCGAAGCCTTGTTAGTTGCTAGAGGCATTTTAAAACTGTATATAATCGTCTAATATTAGCAAGAATATTATTAAAGAGAAGTCGCCGGTACAGAAGGGGTAAATACTGTACTCTTTCCATTTGTTACCTCTTCACAACACTATCAATTTCAGTGTCTTTTACGTGTGTCATCCTCATCGTCCTACTTTGTTTATTGGTCATCATCTTCTGTCCTATCTTTGTTTACGTGTGTCATCCATCACTTATATCTTTGTTTACGTTTTCTTACGTTTTCTTTGTATACAGTTAGATTATACGTCCTCTCTTTATTGATGTTATTATTATTATACGTCCTCTCTTTATTGATGTTATTATTATTATACGTCCTCTCTTAGAAGGATCATTATTATACTCTTATTGAGAAGACTCTTCATAACCCCTTCAGGTCATACTTTGACACTTTATTCAGGCTATCAGTAGACGAGTTGTATACAGCTTAGGAAGGATCTGTGGGCATTAATACTTTGACAGTTTATTGAGGCTATCAGTAGACGAGTTGTATACAGCTTAGGAAGGATCTGTGGGCATTAATACTTTGACAGTTTATTGAGGCTATAAATATATGAGTTTTACGCAGCTTAGGAAGGATTTGTTGGCATTTATTTTTTGACAGTATATTAAGGCTAGCATTAGACGAGTTTTACGCAGCTTAGGAAGGATCTGTGGGCATTAATTAATACTTTGACAGTTTATTGAGGCTATCATTAGATGTGTTGTATACAGCTTAGGAAGGATCTGTGGGCATTCAAACGGTAAATACTATCACAATTAACCGTCCAACTCCGATATATCCATCCTATTCTGAATCAAATCAACTAATAATGGTTAGAATAAACTGTCAAAACGCTTCATGGTCCTCAAGCGGTTAATACTTCTCATAACTTGCGTGGTCATCAACACTTAATAGTTTAATTCTTGTTATTGTGTTACATCATTGCATCCATTTTAGTTTAACCCTCACCAATGATCATATATTTTAATAATTCATCTGTTTTTTTCATAATTGTTTATATTATTAATTTACCAATAGTCTGTTTCTTTTCAACTGACGATAACATGCAAAGTTCCCATCAAGATTTATCAGTTATTTTGAAGATTTTGTAGTGAAATAGGTTACTAATTATATAAACTTGGTATTAATACAGTATGATTCAAAGACATACTAGTTTCATATTTTACCATTAACCCGGGAAACGCAAAAATGCCTTAGGGACTAGGCTACTTATTTGTGAATTTCTATCCTTGAATTCTGACAGAATTAGTTATATTTACGATAAAAAGCATACTTTTTTTTCAATGTGCTTTTATTTTATATATATGATGAATATATGAACCTTGAAGAGAGATAAAATAAGTGGGAAAAGCATTTGGGTGGTGAAAATCGTAAATATTCGCCACCCGGTCGTATTCTCAGGCGGAAGGAAGCGAGACATACACCTTCCCCTCTCTCTCTCTGACTTGACTGAGCCAAGTAGGTGGTGTCTCAGTGTTATATAACAACTCTTATGCAACCCACTTGTGCTAAATTACCATTACCTTCGGGAGACAAATTCACATGAAAAATAACCGATAAATGATGAAAATAAGAGGAAAAATAGGTGATAATTGAGGGGGGGGGGGTGAAGGGGAAATAAGGTGGGGAAGGAGAGGAAGGGTGGGGGGGGGAGAAACATATGGATGAGTGGTACGAAGTATTAGAGGGGAATTATCTCGCTTAATGACATATTCTTTTATTTTGAGAGCCCCTGGGGTGTTTTGGAAGGGTTTTTTATGGTCTTGTTTCCGTGAGGCCTATTGCTTTCGCTATGGTGACCCTTCAGTGAGGTCTAACTCGGTTCTTGGGTTAAGTATCGAGAAATTAGCTGCTATTGGATTCAATTTACCGTCAGATGAAATGAAACAGAGTATAGTTATTTTCATCATGTCCCTACTATGATGGAAACTTATATATATATAGATACTTATATATATATTTCTATAGATACTTATATATACAGTATATTATGTCCCCTCCTTACCCCAGCTTTAGCTAACCCCTTCAGTATCGTGGCGTCTTCTTCAAAGGGGATGTTGGTTTTTCTGGCCCCCCTTTCTCCCTCATGTTTAACCCCTTTAGTATTCAGATTTAAGTCGTGCTTCCCATTAATTTGGCGATATCAAGACCTTTCACTCCAATTCTTTGTAAATATTAAGACCTTTCGTGCCATTTAAGTGTCAATAGCGAGCCTTTAATATAGGAGGAACCGGCCTTTGGCTGGAACATTATTCTAGCAAAAAAATTACAAATTTATCTAGTAAGGGGATCTGGGGATATGTTTTTAAGCTTGATAGACGTCTAGATAGGAAACTAAAATAATAATAGACAAATAACTATGCCGACCACTAAATAAACCTTTTCCACCTTTATATTATTCTTGTAATCAATACACGATTTTTGACAGCTTAGGAAGTACCTCTTATAATTACCCCTATAATTCTCACAACCCGTTCCTAAGCTAAATATAGTCGTCTTATAATAGCCTGAAACAAAGTGAAAGCATTAACGTCTTTACCTTCTATCATCACACAATTAATTATCTAGTAAATATCTCTGCCACTATTATCTTATATATTTCCCTCTTTCGTTCCTGTTAAGTCCATATATTCTTCGTTTATCTCTCTCATCTTAATTCTTCTCATTAGCTACATGTCTGTTTTCAGGTTAGTTACCCCTCTTCCCACTCTCACTCACTCACTCATTCTCTCTCTCTCTCTCTCTCTCTCTCTCTCTTTTTAATCTATTACATTTTTCTTATTTCATTCATGTTAAGTCCATATTTGTTTCGTTTATCTCTTTCATCTTAATTGTTCTCATTCCCTGCATGTTTGTTTTCGCTTTACCTACCCCTTCTTCCCGCCTCTCTCTCTCTCTCTCTCTCGCTCTCTCTCTCTCTCTCTCTGCTTTGCTATCCTTACCTTCCACTTTGTAGCAAATTTTATGTTAGCATTAATTCCGAACTGCATAGTAGGGACCGCAAGGCCTGTGCAGTTTGTGTATCTATTTAACTCTACGTAACTCTCTCTCTCTCTGCTTTGCTATCCTTACCTTCCACTTTGTAGCGAATTTTATGTTAGCATTAAGTCCGAACTGCCTAGTAGGGACCGCAAGGCCTGTGCAGTGTGTGTATCTATGTAACTCTATGTAACTCTCGCTCATTTACCCCTGCCTCTCAGTGTCAACAGGGGTGATTTAGGGCACATTTTTTATGTA
>CM064489.1:35697404-35701445 GCA_032716605.1 Paralithodes platypus | reverse complement strand
CTAGAGGCATTTTAAAACTGTATATAATCGTCTAATATTAGCAAGAATATTATTAAAGAGAAGTCGCCGGTACAGAAGGGGTAAATACTGTACTCTTTCCATTTGTTACCTCTTCACAACACTATCAATTTCAGTGTCTTTTACGTGTGTCATCCATCTATCTGTCCTATCTTTGTTTACGTGTGTCATCCATCTATCTGTCCTATCTTTGTTTACGTGTGTCATCCATCTATCTGTCCTATCTTTGTTTACGTTCTATCTTACGTCCTTTCTTTGTTTATATTATTATTATACGTCCTCTCTTTATTGATGTTATTATTATTATACGTCCTCTCTTTATTGATGTTATTATTATTATACGTCCTCTCTTTATTGATGTTATTATTATTATACGTCCTCTCTTTATTGATGTTATTATTTATCTACTTCACCCTTCTTAACCCCTTCAGGATCATGACGCGTTTGACACTTTATTGAGGCTATCATTAGATGAGTTGTATACAGCTTAGGAAGGATCTGTGGGCATTAATACTTTGACAGTTTATTGAGGCTATCAGTAGACGAGTTGTATACAGCTTAGGAAGGATCTGTGGGCATTAATACTTTGACAGTTTATTGAGGCTATAAATAGATGAGTTTTACGCAGCTTAGGAAGGATTTGTTGGCATTTATTTTTTGACAGTATATTAAGGCTAGCATTAGACGAGTTTTACGCAGCTTAGGAAGGATCTGTGGGCATTAATTAATACTTTGACAGTTTATTGAGGCTATCATTAGATGTGTTGTATACAGCTTAGGAAGGATCTGTGGGCATTCAAACGGTAAATACTATCACAATTAACCGTCCAACTCCGATATATCCATCCTATTCTGAATCAAATCAACTAATAATGGTTAGAATAAACTGTCAAAACGCTTCATGGTCCTCAAGCGGTTAATACTTCTCATAACTTGCGTGGTCATCAACACTTAATAGTTTAATTCTTGTTATTGTGTTACATCATTGCATCCATTTTAGTTTAACCCTCACCAATGATCATATATTTTAATAATTCATCTGTTTTTTTCATAATTGTTTATATTATTAATTTACCAATAGTCTGTTTCTTTTCAACTGACGATAACATGCAAAGTTCCCATCAAGATTTATCAGTTATTTTGAAGATTTTGTAGTGAAATAGGTTACTAATTATATAAACTTGGTATTAATACAGTATGATTCAAAGACATACTAGTTTCATATTTTACCATTAACCCGGGAAACGCAAAAATGCCTTAGGGACTAGGCTACTTATTTGTGAATTTCTATCCTTGAATTCTGACAGAATTAGTTATATTTACGATAAAAAGCATACTTTTTTTTCAATGTGCTTTTATTTTATATATATGATGAATATATGAACCTTGAAGAGAGATAAAATAAGTGGGAAAAGCATTTGGGTGGTGAAAATCGTAAATATTCGCCTCCCGGTCGTATTCTCAGGCGGAAGGAAGCTAGACATACACCTTCCCCTCTCTCTCTCTGACTTGACTGAGCCAAGTAGGTGGTGTCTCAGTGTTATATAACAACTCTTATGCAACCCACTTGTGCTAAATTACCATTACCTTCGGGAGACAAATTCACATGAAAAATAACCGATAAATGATGAAAATAAGAGGAAAAATAGGTGATAATTGAGGGGGGGGGGTGAAGGGGAAATAAGGTGGGGAAGGAGAGGAAGGGTGGGGGGGGGGGGGAGAAACATATGGATGAGTGGTACGAATTACTAGAGGGGAATTATCTCACCTAATGACATATTCCTTTATTTTGAGAGCCCCTGGGGTGTTTTGGAAGGGTTTTTTATGGTCTTGTTTCCGTGAGGCCTATTGCTTTCGCTATGGTGACCCTTCAGTGAGGTCTAACTCGGTTCTTGGGTTAAGTATCGAGAAATTAGCTGCTATTGGATTCAATTTACCGTCAGATGAAATGAAACAGAGTATAGTTATTTTCATCATGTCCCTACTATGATGGAAACTTATATATATATAGATACTTATATATATATATTTCTATAGATACTTATATATACAGTATATTATGTCCCCTCCTTACCCCAGCTTTAGCTAACCCCTTCAGTATCGTGGCGTCTTCTTCAAAGGGGATGTTGGTTTTTCTGGCCCCCCTTTCTCCCTCATGTTTAACCCCTTTAGTATTCAGATTTAAGTCGTGCTTCCCATTAATTTGGCGATATAAAGACCTTTCACTCCAATTCTTTGTAAATATTAAGACCTTTCGTGCCATTTAAGTGTCAATAGCGAGCCTTTAATATAGGAGGAACCGGCCTTTGGCTGGAACATTATTCTAGCAAAAAAATTACAAATTTATCTAGTAAGGGGATCTGGGGATATGTTTGTAAGATTGATAGACGTCTAGATAGGAAACTAAAATAATAATAGACAAATAACTATGCCGACCACTAAATAAACCTTTTCCACCTTTATATTATTCTTGTAATCAATACACGATTTTTGACAGCTTAGGAAGTACCTCTTATAATTACCCCTATAATTCTCACAACCCGTTCCTAAGCTAAATATAGTCGTCTTATAATAGCCTGAAACAAAGTGAAAGCATTAACGTCTTTACCTTCTATCATCACACAATTAATTGTCTAGTAAATATCTCTGCCACTATTATCTTATATATTTCCCTCTTTCGTTCCTGTTAAGTCCATATATTCTTCGTTTATCTCTCTCATCTTAATTCTTCTCATTAGCTACATGTCTGTTTTCAGGTTAGTTACCCCTCTTCCCACTCTCACTCACTCACTCATTCTCTCTCTCTCTCTCTCTCTTTTTAATCTATTTCATTTTTCTTATTTCATTCTTGTTAAGTCCATATTTGTTTCGTTTATCTCTTTCATCTTAATTGTTCTCATTCCCTGCATGTTTGTTTTCGCTTTACCTACCCCTTCTTCCCGCCTCTCTCTCTCTCTCTCTCTCTCGCTCTCTCTCTCTCTCTCTCTCTCTGCTTTGCTATCCTTACCTTCCACTTTGTAGCAAATTTTATGTTAGCATTAATTCCGAACTGCATAGTAGGGACCGCAAGGCCTGTGCAGTTTGTGTATCTATTTAACTCTACGTAACTCTCTCTCTCTCTGCTTTGCTATCCTTACCTTCCACTTTGTAGCGAATTTTATGTTAGCATTAAGTCCGAACTGCCTAGTAGGGACCGCAAGGCCTGTGCAGTGTGTGTATCTATGTAACTCTATGTAACTCTCGCTCATTTACCCCTGCCTCTCAGTGTCAACAGGGGTGATTTAGGGCACATTTTTTATGTAGGACACACGAAGAAAAGGCACATAAGGAGGAGAGGGGAACGAGGGTGGAGGGGGGGGGGAGGAGGGAGTTAGAAGAGAGGGGATAAGGGAGCAGGGAAGAGGAAGGAGGGTAAAGAGGAGGGTAGGGTAGAGGGGGAGGAGTAGGGAGGAAGAAGAGGAGGGTAGGGGAGGTGGGGGAGGAGAAGGGAGGGAGAAGAGGGGGGAGGGATAAGGGAGGGAGAAAGAGGAAGAGGAGGAGGAGGAGGAGAAGAATATGATTATATGATAACTATGATGATTATGATGAAGAAGAACAGAGAAAGAAAGAGGAGCTGAAGCAAAAAAGACAAAAGACAAAAAATAATATAAAGGAGCTGAAGAAGAAGAAGATGATGAAAAAGAAGAAGAAGAAGAAGAACTAAAAAGATGAATAAGAAGAAGAAGAAGACCTAAGAAGAAGGAGAAAGAGGAGTTGAATGAGGTTGAAGAAGAAGAAGAAAATAATAATACGAAGAAACAAAGACAAAACACAAGAAGAAGAAATAAAAAGGAGAAGACGAAAGAGGAGCTGAATGAGGGTGAAGAAGAAGTAGAAGGACGATGAGAACAACAATATGAAAACAAGAGGAAGAAAGAAAACAGGAGACGATGATAATGATAAATAACGAATACATAAGGAAGAAGGGAGGCTGAAATGGCAAGGAGAACAGGAGATATAATTACAATATATATAATACAAACA
>CM064489.1:35659904-35692404 GCA_032716605.1 Paralithodes platypus | reverse complement strand
TTAGTTTTACTTTTCTATGCATCAAAAGATAGAGGGAAGGCAATACTATTAAATTTCTTAAAGAAAAAACATAAAACCTCTAATAAATATAATGAAAAATTAATATTAAGAATGGTTCCCAAATAGTGATTCTCTGTACTCAAACTCAAGATACTTTAGAAATTCACGAAATAACTATATGCGTTTGTAATACAAAATCACAAGTATTTTTCCGCTCTTTTCGAGGGTTCATTCAGAAATATGTATCATCAATATTTGATTTTATATAAATATTCAAAAATTATCGTTTTCCGCTTATATAATACGGCCGGACCGAACATATTCACTTTCGGACGGTTTTAGACGATAAGAATGACTTTGCATACACTTTATTACACATACATAAAACGAAGAAAGGGTAATATATTAATTTATATGAGAACAAATATCAAAACCTCTAATTAGGCCTATTATTGTGAAAATGTATGCCAAATTGCGTAACTGAACGGACAAATTCAAGGCCATTTTCAGTGACAACATAGGTTCTTTAAGAGTGCACTAAATAGTATATTTTATGCTCTTTCCATCAGTATCGCCAAAATGTATATCCCTTGAATATTTTAATATATATTAATATTTAATTCGTCATACGAAGCGTAATCACGGAATATTTCAGCCCAATGTAAACGTGCATTTAAACTACTTGGTAAACTATGCAGCTATGGAATATAGTTCCAGATTTACGGCAATTAATACAGTTTTGAAAAAAAGAACCAAGTTGCTACCACTAAAACTATATCTAATACAAATATTTCGTCTCTGTATAATGTATACCAGTGACAGTTAGAGTAAGAATAATATACGATACCTTATACCTATTATTGTGTCTGGGACGATAATATTTTGGCTGCGTACTCAGTGACGATATTCAACTCTTTACTGTACAGTATATGCTATTAGCAATGCTTTATCAAATAATTTCAATATTATATTGACACAAATTGTACATAAAACCATCTAATCCAGAAATGTAAAAGTCCAGGTGATCAACATTCCCTGACGAAAAATCAATACTGGGAAAACTTCTTCAGAAGTTTTGCTGTCACTTTTCTTTTGAGCTGACAGTGTAACAAGTTATATCAAGTAATTCCTTGTTTTTTCCAATTCTCACAGCCAGCAGAAGGCACGATTAGCACTTTTCAGTGATTTATAGCTAATATTATATTTCGGAAGACACTAATCGCGCCTTTGTACATTTAGAGGGTGGTATGGGGTGCGTCTACTGGTGAGTGAAAGGGTTAATTGAGAATCCACCTCACAAATTAAGGGAGGATGGTTGCTCTTTTTGGCTTCCCTTCTCCTCCATGTTTAGCCCCATTAGTTTGAAATGTTAAGACATTCGCCACATTAGTTTTTCGATTTTAAGATCTTTTGTCCCCTTTTTTTTATCAATAATAACACCTTTCGTGACATTTAGGTGTCGAAGGTTTATGACGAGCTATAGCGAGCCTGTAATTTTGAAGAAACCGGCCTTTGGCTGCGATACAACATTATCTCAAAAGGGGATCTTGAGGATAATTTATTAAGATTGATGGTGTTCTAGGGATGAAACTAAAACAATTATAAATACATAAATAAATGAACTAATATATATACCTTACCCCCTTAACTCTTTCGGTACCAGTGCCATACTTTTAACTTTATCCTGGCTACTATGAGACGATATTATTCAGTTTCAAAAAGGGCCTCCAGCAATGAACAGATTTCGAACTATCTCGCATAACCCTTGTTACTACCCCATATCCATCTTAAACTGCACAAAATCGTCTAAATAAATAAAGAAATAAACCACCCAGACCACAGTTAGGGAGCTTTACCAATGCCTCCTCTATACAAGGCCTGCGCGACCATCTGTCACGTGACCTCTACGTCACCAACATTAGGGGGTCGGGATCCTAAAGCCGCATTGGCAACTCGACAACTAGTCTAACTGGCAACTGTTCAGTGACCTTATTGGTAGCGTGTTTGAACTGTTCCTGTGCGTTTGGTGTTCGTAGACATAGCCTATTCGTGAATATATAGACTTTTAACTCTATGAAATACTCTTAATACGATGCCCTATACGTGCTGTGTGCCTTTGTGCAAAGGAAACTATAATAATGGGCCTAAAGTGTGTGTATTTTCATTCCCTAAAGACGAAAATATTATTTTCAGCTCAGTGGACGAGAGCTATAAAACGAAAGGATTATACACCTAATCAGTGCAGCAAAGTAAGTACATAGGGCTCAAATATGGCGACGGTCATGGTCAAGTGGCGGCCACAATAATGTCAAGGTCGCGGTATTTTTACACACCAAAAGCTTTATATACTCACATATACAAGTATCTGAATAATGTTTTAAGAGTTGTTTTCTATTGCAAGAACGCTATTGTTTATAGTAATCGAAGTAGCCAGATTATAATATTTTATATACCGGTCCTTTCCTTGTTCAATTTTCTCTGATTCTCCTGGTTTTCTTATATTTATAACTTTCGGTTTCAAAGCATAATATTATGTCATCCAGTATATGAATAATATTCTGGGTTAATAGCGCTTTTATTATTATTATTATTATACGATATATATACATATATATATATATATACATATATATATATATATATATATATATATATATATATATATATATATATATACTGTATATATACTGTATATATATATATATATATATATATACTGTATATATATATATATATGCATATATATTATATATATATATATATATATATATATATATATATATATACTGTATATATATATATATATATATATATATATATATATATATATATATATATATATGCATATATATATTATATATATATATACACACAATCATTATCCATACGGTCCGTAGGAATATTAATTTAGGGTAATAGAAAAATAGCCTTACGTTTAGCATCCATTTGTTGACCATATTTTGTTTGATATATCAAAAATATTGCAGGGTGTCTGTAGTAGAGAAGATAGCATACTTAGGCCTATTTTTATTTTATTTTGTGGTAAATGGTAGGCTATATCCTACCTAATTATATTAATGGTAGGCTATATACTACCTAATTATATTAATGGTAGGCTATATACTACCTAATTATATTAATGGTAGGCTATATACTACCTAATTATATTAATGGTAGGCTATATACTACCTAATTATATTAATGGTAGGCTATATACTACCTAATTATATTAATCAATAGAAAATGTTACTGAGCTAAATTATGAATGATGATAATAAATATACAGTATATATATATATATTATATATATATATATATATATATATATATATATATACCGGTATATATATAAAAATTATATATATTATATATATATATATATATATATATATATATATATATATATATATATATATATATATATATATATATATTAATGATGATATCAGTGAGTTGTCCTCCAGGATAACGTGTTTTCAAAAGGAAAAGGGTAGCCTATGTATATATATATATATAAATGCGCCTATCAACACTATTTAAATCACGAACATATACATTTAAACATATATGTAACATACACCACTCCCACCTATTTACAGGTGTGTGAACTACACTTCCATCCAGATGATATAGAGAGGGAGACTTCATACTTTGATGAGAAAACTGGAAGGACGCTTACGGCTAAATTAGGCAAACCAAGGATTCGTAAAGGAACATTTCCATCTAAGCTGCCTAACTGTCCCTCGTATCTCTCAACAGCGACCGCTATGAGAGAAGCTCCTCATGTAAGGAGATGCAGAAAGGAGGAAGCTGCAATTTAGTCTGCGATTGCAGAAAGTGTTGCTGATGATTTACAGCATAAGCAACACACAAAATTCGAAACAGCTGATGAATTGCTAAAGAAACTAAATTGTCTGGATAAATACTGGACAGTAATTAAACAGCAGGAATCAGTCTTGATATGCCACATACGTAGTATGCCTTATCCTAACATCGTATTGTCCATGACAGTTGATGACAGTTGTGCAGCGAAGGTATTTGTACGTGAAATCGAGATGCAGAAATTGGGTCACTACAACATTCCTTCATGCATCAATGACATTGATTCTCTCGAGGAGCTCTTAACAAACCTAAGAAAATGTGACACTGAAGAACCTGCTTCTAATCCTTGCAGAGTAATTTTTTTTTTATTGCAACTTGTAATATCTGTGTTGTCACTTGTACAAGAACAGACATCTAAATATGTAAATACTGTGAAAGAAATACGGGAACAGCTTCACTTAATGACCCTAAACAAACTGGACTATTCATGAGAGTTGATGGTGTTTTCATCCCTGCTATATAACTGCTCCCCCCAAGGTTATAGTTGATGGTGTTTTCATCCCTGCTATATAACTGCTCCCCCCAAGGTTATAGTTGATGGTGTTTTCATCCCTGCTATATAACTGCTCCCCCCAAGGTTATAGTTGATGGTGTTTTCATCCCTGCTATATAACTGCTCCCCCCAAGGTTATAGTTGATGGTGTTTTCATCCCTGCTATATAACTGCTCCCCCCAAGGTTATAGTTGATGGTGTTTTCATCCCTGCTATATAACTGCTCCCCCCAAGGTTATAGTTGATGGTGTTTTCATCCCTGCTATATAACTGCTCCCCCCAAGGTTATAGTTGATGGTGTTTTCATCCCTGCTATATAACTGCTCCCCCCAAGGTTATAGGTTATTGAGGAATATAACTGCTCCCCCCAAGGTTATAGGTTATTGAGGAATACAGGACATTTAATCTTGCCTAGCTACTCTACTGTTAGAAGACTGACGCTATCACAAAATTTAAGCCCAGCAGCTGAACAACATAATAGCAACTTTCTGATGTATATTAAGAACAAATATAAATTTTTATCACAAAGCGACATAACGGTAACACTAATGATTGATGAAATTCACATTCAACAGTATTTTGAGTATAAAGGAGGTAATGTTGTTGGGTCAGCTTTTAACAGTACTGAAGCTGAAAAAAGTGCATTTGTGTTTATGGTAAATAGTCTGTCCTCAAAATTTAAAGATGTTGTTCACATATTGCCAGCTAAAACTATGAATGCACAAACCCTGTTCACTATCATAAAGCGGATCATTATTGGATTAGAACAGATAGGTTTCAAAGTGATATGTGTCATAACAGATAATAACTCCATCAATAGGAAAGCCAGGTCATACTTCCACTCGCCTCCACAATGTTCCACTGTATATTATCATCCAGCACAGAAATCAAGGCCTTTATTTGTTATGTTTGATTCAGTACATTATTTTACTCAAATGTATTAGAAATAACTGGATTAATCAACAAAATTGTAATAAGTGCATGCAATTTCCAGCCTTTTCCTTTGAGGACGTATGTGATTCAGTAACTAGAGTTTGTAATGCTCCTTTCGCTACTCTAAAGAAACTTCACTCTCTAGAAGCAGATTCTCTCCTTAAACTTGCATATAAGCTTACACTAAAGTCGTTGTCACCCTCAAATCTTGAAAAACAAAATGTCAATTTAGTTGTACACATTTTCAATGAGTATATATACCATTAATGCATTACTAACTCTAGGAGAAAAACATAATTTGCCATGTTATGAAGATGTTGCAAAATACATACAAATAATCTATGTGTGGTGGACGGTAATGAATGTAAAATCTACATATAAAGGTAATCGTCTTAATAACAAATATGCTGCCCCATTGACTAATGATGAAACTGATGAAAAATCTATATTCTTGCATTACTTTCTCAATTGGTTAAATCTTTGGGATGGCATGACAGAAGTGGCTGGAAAACTGACCAATGAAACATTTACTGCTCTCAAACATACAACCACTGCAATATTACATATAACAGATTATTGTATAGGCGAACTTAAAATGAAGTACATATTGCCAGGAAAATTTCAAACGGATCAACTGGAGGCGAGGTTCGGCAAGTATCGGCATCTTGCAGGTTGCAATTATAACATATCTGTTCGGCAAGTGTTTGAGTGTGAAAAAAAAATGAGGGTGATGTCAGTACTGAGGATACCGTTCCATAACCAGAGTGTTCATTTAAAAGATTTTGAAGAGGAAAAGTGGGGGAAAATGGAAAATGATGATTTGCTACACATGCATAGGTTTGATATAGAGGTAACGGATGATGATATTAAGAAATGTATGGATTATCTCCAAGTTATAACCTATCTTGCTGGTTACTGTTGCTTTGCCGTGTCAAAGAAAATTAAATGTGAATTTTGCAAAGACTTACTTACTAGTAATGAGGATGTAGATAGCCTTCCAGACAACCACAATTACATTACAGGGTATTAGCAGAGGCGCTCTACTATATCCTCATGATTCTGTTGTAAATATTATTATGTATAATTATATAGTCATTACCAAACTTACGCAAAATTCAGAATTCTCAAAATTAGTAAATCAAAGAAATGTAGCCATGGAGATTACACTTAATGTTTTGATAGAGAATGATGCCTTCCTCCCTTTGAACAATTGCGATGATGGTCATAGCATAGATAAAATTAAAAAAATTATACTATGGTCTTCTACAAATGCCTTGCTAAATAAAGTTTGTGCTAAAGAAAACGACTTCATAAATCAAAACAAATTGTCAGGGAAAAAAGAGGAAGCTTCAGACTCTGACATAGGCTAAAGGCTGAGTCACATGTGCGTGTGTGTCTGGCAATTTTCCATGGGTAAGCTCTTTCTATTAACATTCAGGGCTTTTCTAAATTACTAAGTAAAGCTAGATTTAATGTAGATTATCTTAGGTGGCTTATTTCTTCTAATACTGTATATATAAAGCCATCATATCTTAATTGCTCCAAACAATTTCTAAATAAATAGCTCATGTGACGCCACCTTAAGTGATGCAATATAATGAATGTAATGAGTTGCGGTGGAGGGTGGGTTGATGTGGTTGTGATTATAGTGGGTGAAAGAGTTAAGTGGATTTAAATTATAATTAAGGTGGAGAGTTAAGGCCGCGTCATACAGAACTCGAATCCTCCAGAACCCACTGGAATCGAACTTTTCACCGGAATTGACGAGAATTACGCGGCCTTAATCGAGTGTGACTTCAGAGTAGAATGCGACCCGTCAATGACCGGAATGTAACTCGAACGTAACTCGATGGACTCGAATGTAAACCAAATATGAGTCGATGTTAACCAGTAAGTGACTCGAAGGAAACCGGATGTGGAAAGAAGACTATTCGATCCCAAGTCCCCAAGTCGAATGCAACTCGAATGACCAGAATGAGACCGGAATGTCAGTATATCATGACTAGAATTACATGAAGTTAAGTCGAACGTAAGTGGAACTAAGTTGAACGTAACTCGAACGTAAGTGGAACGTGACTCGAATAGGCAGAAGGTGACTCGATGAGGAACCTTTGAGTATATAAAGGGAGGATTGGTTCACAGGCACACCAGTAGTAACAGGGCACTCACTACGTCAACATAAGCACTTTCAATCACATACACACATACACGTACACGAGGGGAGGGGGGGGGGGGAGATAGGGTTTTTCTGGACCCCCTTCTCCCTCATGTTTAGCCCCATTAGTTTTTGAGATGTTATGACTTCATTCCATTAGTTTGGCGGTTATAAAAAAAAATTGCCCTATTTCTTTGTTATTATTAAGACCTTTCGTGCCATTTAGGCATAAGTTTATTTCCTGGCGAGCGATAGCGAGCCTGTAACTTTAGGAGGAACTGGCCATCGGCTGGGACACTTCTACCGAAAAATGTACAAATTAATCTCGAATTGAGTGCGTTTTTTAAGCTTTGATGGATGTCTAGCGAAGAAAGTAAAAACAAAAAAATATATATAGGCTAAATAAAAAATAGACCAAAAAGTAACCCTACCCCCTTAACTCACACAGCTGGGGTGAAGGAAGAACACTTTTCATTGGTAGACACAACTGAGGGGAAGCCGGAGTTAAGGTGTGGAGAGTTAGATGAGTAAGTTTGATTCCAGGTACTACTTGAAATACAATGGCCTCGTAAAGGGCCGATTTTATATTTTATTTTATTTATTATTATTATTATTATTATTTTGTTTTTCAATCCGTTATATATTTGGGGCCGCACCTAGTCGAGTTATATTCTGGTTGTATTCCAGTTACCTTCTAGTTGTATTCCAGTTACCTTCTAGTTGTATTCCAGTTACCTTCTAGTTGTATTCCAGTTACCTTCTAGTTGTATTCCAGTTACCTTCTAGTTGTATTCCAGTTACCTTCTAGTTGTATTCCAGTTACCTTCTAGTTGTATTCCAGTTACCTTCTAGTTGTATTCCAGTTACCTTCTAGTTGTATTCCAGTTACCTTCTAGTTGTATTCCAGTTACCTTCTAGTTGTATTCCAGTTACCTTCTAGTTGTATTCCAGTTACCTTCTAGTTGTATTCCAGTTACCTTCTAGTTGTATTCCACTTGTATTCTAGTACTTCTAGTCATGTTCGAGTCAACATCCAGTGTACACTCGATACATCAAGCAAGTATGCAGTCATCTACCAGTCATATTCTAGTCGGCATCCAGTTGTATTCTTCTTAATTCGAGTTATATTCAACTCTCATTCCATTACATTCAATTTTAAAGTGGAATAATCAACTTGTCATCCAGTTGACTTCCGGTCATTATCGAGTGGCATCGAGTTTACATTCAAGTAATTCGAGTCGGCATCGACTATAAAAATTACATCAGAACATGACCAGAATAGGTAGAATGCGACTCTAATGCGACTCGAATGCGACCAGGATACGACTAGAATGTAACTCGATAATT
The DNA here is from genome assembly GCA_032716605.1 of Paralithodes platypus. Taxonomy (NCBI): domain Eukaryota; kingdom Metazoa; phylum Arthropoda; class Malacostraca; order Decapoda; family Lithodidae; genus Paralithodes; species Paralithodes platypus. Next base: position 35,683,594 of record CM064489.1, on the reverse strand, counting down.
TTTAACGGTTTTTTCACTCGATAAATCGTAGAAAGTTAACGCATGCACTAACTTTTTGCTCACTCACTCGATCAATCGAGTGACGACTAGAACATCACTCGAAACACAAGAATAGACAAGAATCTAACTAGAACACGTACAAGAATAGACCAGAATGGGGAGAAGTGGCTAAAATTTGAATTTTTGAATTCATTCCGGTGGGTTCTGGTGGATTCGAGTTCTGTATGATGCGGCCTTTAGAAGTAAAACTTGATGAAAGAGTTTGTGTGAGAAGAAAAGTGGACGATTGAACTGTATATGTAAAGAGTTGATGATATTTATGGCGATATTCATGTAAATAAAATTTGGAAATCGTGTCTATTTTGTGACTTTTTATCCGCTCTTGCAGTATGCTTAGCTTAATGAAATGGACATGATTTAAAAATATTTATCCAGTTTATATTCATAGCCTACTTCCCACATAAGTGATGAGTATATTTATGTCAATTAAGTTGGAAATCATATTTATTTTATCGATTATATATCCGATCTTGCATTATGCATAGCTTAATGAAATAGGAATTATTTTATAATATATATTATATTTATATTCATAACCTTAGTTTTCAAATAAAGTATACGTGTGAGGGGCAAATGCAAGTCAGAAGTGTCTACTGTAAAAGGGACGTGTAGGGTTTAGTCAGTTTCAGGGAAAGTCTTGGGTTGAGAGTGTGGGTAAGGGAGAATCACTGAACTAAAATCAGTTCAGTTGGGAGAGCGGCTCAGAGCGCGGGGAGACGGTCTACCTAAAGCTGTGACGTCACGGACCTATCGCTCAGGCCTTGTATAGAAGAGGCATTGGCTTTACCCCCTTCACTACCACCTTAACCCTTTCAACACCAACAGGTAATTTACACTTATTTTGGTTACCATTAGACGATTTTCTTTAGCTTATAATCTAGTTCTAGCTATCAGAGGGGTAAATTTGGATTCTAATGTACCTTGATTTTGGCTCTGTCACTCTTTCAACTTTGGGGGAGACACTGTTTACAGGCAACTTTGCCTTTTGTCTCCTTCATTCACATGGAAAACAAATCATCGTATTGAAAGAGTAAAGGGGGGATGGGCGTATCTATTTGTTAATTTATATATTTATCTATAATTTTTTTTTAAAGTTTCCTCCCTAGACCTACCGCCATAAAAGAAAAACACCCCCAAACCCTCCTTGAAGGTAAGTGTGTACATTTTTCGATAGAAAAATGTCTCGGCCGAAGGCCATATCCTTTTGAATTAAAGGCTCGCTATCGCTCGCCAGGAACACATCGGTCACATAAAGGACACACCTATTCTAAATATTGACAAAGAAATGGGGCGAAAGGTCCTAAGCTCGCTAAACTAATGGGCCGAACGTCATAAAATCTGAAACTAATGAGGCTAACCATGAGGTAGAAGGGGGACCATAAAAGAGACCCATCTCCCCTTAAATATATCGTGTAGTGCTTGCCAATGAGTATGAAACCTGTCGTAAGTGAAAATAATAATAATGATAGCTTCAATAAAATGGAAAAGTACGGTAGTCATCGAACTGAACAGGTCAACGCATTCTGCCGCACGAACCAATGCCGTACCGGTGCCGTTCTTTGAACTGTATTCTGGCTACTCTTAGACGATTTTATTCAGCTTAAAAAGGGCCTCCAGGGTTTGCACTGTCTTTATTAACCCTTTTTACTACCACAGATTTGTCTAAAGCTGCAGAAAATGGTCTCAATACAGTATATCTACAATAATTTAATTAAATCATTTCACTCCCAACGACAAACATCTACCAATGAAATTAATGAAAGCATGTGATCCTACTGGGATTCGAACCTAGGTTACCACATACAAATCTTAAACATTGTAACCATTAAACCATCAAGACAGTTAAAGGTTAAGTACATGACTACGATTTGATATCCATATATCGAATATTGGATATCAATCTAATCATGTACTCAAACCCAACTGCACACTGAATAGCCTAATGTTCAAGTGAAAGGAAAGAACATAAATGGGGCACGTATCTCAAAGGACCGGTCAATATAATATAAAAGACTTGGCCGGCACAGAAGGGGTAAATAACATCCATAACCCATACATGGAGGTACAATATTTCAATCAGGAATTAACCCTTTCACGCACATATGACGCAGAGGTTGCCAGATTAGCAATAAGAAATAGAGTTCTCTCACTCTTATAATTACCTCTCCAAAATTACTTTTCTGCCCACAGCTAACTCAAAGACAACTGCAGAGGTTGAAGTAACTAAACTAAAGGTTTATAAATACCCCTGATGGTAACAAAGGCTTTAAAGTATCCCCAATAGGCTCAAAATCTCGTCATATGTCGGAGAGGGTTAATAGGAACGACAGTTTATACAGTGCAGCACCTCTTTCAAGGGGGGTAAGGTTTATATGTCGGTTATTTGTTATTATTTATTTGTTTAGTTTCCTCGTTAGATCTCCATCAAGCTTTAACAAAACATCATAATGATCCCCCTTCGATATCAATTTGTACATTTTCGGTAGAAAAATGTCCTAGCCAAAGGCCGATACCTCTTATATTGCAGGCTCGCTATAGCTCGACAGGTAAAAATCTTAAACATGTTAATATTGACGAAGAAATGAGGCTAAATAGGTCTTAAAATCGCCAAATTAATAGGGCGAACGTCTTAAAATCTCCCAACTTATGGGGCTAAGTTGAGGGAGAAGGGGGTCCAGAAAAAAACTTTATTACCCCCCCCTTAATAAAAGCCCATCAGTAAAGACACATTGGTTGTTTTTTGTGGCCCCCTGAGTGAGTTTGCTGAAGGTCCGCCTGACGAGGGGGCCAAAAAATACCTGAGTGAAAAATAGTGGGACCAGGTGCGAGGCCGGTAAATCACTGCGCTATATTTAGTGGGTGGGGAGAGAGCAGGGAAGGGGGGGAGGTGGAGGGGGAGTAGGGGGGGGGAGAGAGAGAGAGAGAGAGAGAGAGAGAGAGAGAGAGAGAGAGAGAGAGAGAGAGAGAGAGAGAGAGAGAGGGGGGAACAAATGAAAAAAGAGTGAGGGATGAAAGAGTTAATAATTGAGGGTAAAGGGAGAAGGGAGCGAGGATAAAGGAAATATATTTGAATTGTCCCCATTTTATTCACATTCTCAAAAGCGGATAGTTGGCTAGGTTGCTCAAGAACGAGCCCAGAATGATAATTGAGAAAGGAGATGGGTAATGAAAAGAACAAACAAACTACAGTACTATTTATACTATCACTCCAATGAGACTAACTCGTGCGGTGAAGAATCAACATAGGCTGCAACAGTGGTGAGTTAAGACACAGTAGCAGAATAAGGACCCAAGTTAGTTTAAAGTTTTGCTATGAAGGTTAAACATTGAATACACTTGCATCTTTACTTTTCTACTGTTTCTTTACCCACTTACACGTGTATTCCACTGTTCAAACGTGCAAAGCAACAAATTAACTCAAACAATGGAATCAATAGAAATCTGCCAGAACATAGCCCAATCGGAACTGAGGAGTGTGTAGAAGAGGGGCTTGGAGAGGGATGAATTAAGGTCAAGAGTAGAGGGAAGGTGAAGAGGGATAAAAGGAAAGATAGAGGAAAACGTTGAATTGTAGGAGTACAAAGGAGTACAAAGGAAATCAAGCAACAACAAATCTAGTGACCCTTCTAGGCTGCTTGTCCTCCAAAACACTGAGGATCAAGTGTCCAAACAGTGGTTTAGAGTGGGTAAGGGAACATTGGAAAGGGAACTACTGCCCTGGAACTAATGTCCGTGGCAGGATTAGGAAGATTGTAGGGGACAGAGGGGTTAGTAACTGAGGGGAGGATAAAGTTATTCATTTACAAACGCAGTCAGTCGCGGGTTTGAAGCGAGATATTTGTCTAAGCAGAGTTTAAATGAATCAACGGTGCTGCAGTCTATAACGTCTCGGGGAAGCCCATTCCACAAGTTGACAACTCTATTGAAGAAGAAATTCTTAGATTCGTGTGAGTTAAAAGATTTACCAATAATTTTGCAACCGTTTCCCCGCGTGTAATTAGATTGGTCGATAGTGAAGTACTTACTACAGTTCATATTGTCGATGCCTTTGATGATTTTGAACACTTGAATTAAGTCACCTCTTAATCTGCGCTGGGTTAAAGGAAATATATTTAATTCTCTAAGACGCTCTTCGTATGGTTTGTTCTTTAGGCTAGGTATAATTTTGGTAACTCTACGTTGAACTCGTTCTAGCTTGTTTATATCTTTTTGGTAATAAGGGCACCAGGATTGAACGCAGTATTCCAGAAGAGGGCGGACTAAGGAATTGTAAAGGGTTAGGATAACTTCTTTGGATTTATGCTCAAATGACCTGCCTATAAAGCCAATTATTTTGTTTGCCTTCTTAACAACTTCTGAACATTGTTGACTCGGTTTTAGGTTACTCGATATTGTTACTCCCAGATCGGTTTCTCTGTTTACATTCTTAAGCTGAGTGCCATTCATCGAATAGTTTGCTTTCTCATTTAGGTATCCGATATGTAGTACTTTACATTTATCCGCATTGAAACTCATTTGCCAAATTTGGGCCCAACATCACAATTTATCTAGATTGTGTTGCATATCGTCAACTTGTTCTTTTGAGAGTACGCTATTTGCAATTTTTGTATCGTCAGCAAATTTTGAGATTGTACAGATGAGACCCTCATCTATGTCGTTGATGTAAATTAGAAAGAGAATTGGTCCTAGTACCGATCCCTGGGGTATCCCGCTACTTATATTGGTCCATTTAGATGCCTTACCGTTTATGACTACTCTTTGCTTTCTGTCGCTGAGCCAATTTTCTATCCATTTCAACACACCATCTTGTATTCCATGCGCTTTTAGTTTTAGCAGTAAACTTTTGTGGGGAACTTTGTCAAAGGCCTTTTGAAAATCAAGGTATATAATATCTACAGCTTTACTCTCATCGTAGAGGTTGAGGATATCGTGGAAGAAGTCGAAGAGGTTTGTTAAACAGGAAAGTTTTTTACGAAAGCCGTGTTGAGTATCTTTAAGTAAGTTATTTGCCTCCAAGTGATTTACAAGTCTGTCTCTTATGACCTTTTCTAGCATTTTACATACAATTGAGGTTAAGCTAATTGGACGATAGTTACTGGGTAGGGCTTCGTTGCCTTTTTTTAATATCAGTGTTATGTTGGCTAGCTTCCACTGATCAGGCATAGTCCCAGACTGCAAGGATTCATTGAATAGCAATGTCAGTGGTTTGGAGAGCACATCCTTAGCTTCCTTTAGAACTCTAGGCGAGATTGTATCAGGTCCTGGCGTTTTATTTACCTTGAGTTTATCTAAACAATTCAATACTTCTCTCTCTGTAACGGTGATATTGCTTAGAACATCTGAATTATCAATCTGAATCGGCGATGGTGTAGGGATATCACTGAGGTCTTCAGTTGTAAAAACTGATGCAAAGAAGGTATCGAGGGCATTACTCATTTGTACTTCGTCTTTGGTGTATTCTCCATTTTCATCGACTAACGTCCAACAGTTGAAGTAACTACTTTTTTCTTTCTGATATGACTACAGAATTCTTTCGGGTTTGTTTTACTTTGATTCGCAACATGTAACTCCAGGGTCTTTTTACTTTGCTTAATTAACTGTTTGGCTTTGCGTCGTAGCTCTACAAATTTCACCCGTTCTTCGTCATTTTGTGAGGATTTTAATCTATCATTAGCAAATTTTTTAGCAAGCAGACAGTCTGAAAAATCTTTATTCCACCATTTGGGCTTATCATTATGGCCTGGACGCCGTATTTTCGATGGTATGCAGTCTTGCACTGCCTTAAGGTAAGTGGTTGTGAAACACTCCCAAGATGTATTTATGTCGTTATTGTTAGTCAGAAAGCTCCAGTCAGTTTCTTTAAGCTTTGATTTAAGTTTATGAAAATTTGCTTTCTTGAAATTAGGGACTTTCTCAATGCTGCTATTTGATTTGTTACTAGTAAACTTTAAAGTGAAAGTTATCGTACGATGGTCGCTGTTACTGAATTCAGCACCAACATTCAAATTGTCTATTAATTCTTCTTTTGTTGCGAGTACAAGGTCAAGCACATTATTACCACGGGTCGGAGATTGTACAAATTGAAAAAGTGAATTCTCTTAGCATAGAGGTCGTGTCCAGAGTGTGAAGTAAGAATATCGCCCCATTTAGTCACGGGTAAGTTGAAATCGCCAAGAATTACGGTATCTTGTATGTTAGTTATTTCTGCAATTTGTTCATAAATTTCACTGTCAGTTTGCACTGATTGAGCTGGGGGTCTGTATAATAAAGCTAGTGTTATTTTAGTTCCTCGTTTATTATTTAATAGTACGTAAGATATGTCTATATTCGCAATTTGAGGTTTTGACATTAAGACGGGATGAAGACTTTCCTTTATAAAAACAGAACTCCTCCTCCATTTCTATTGATCCGACTTTTCTCAAACATTGTATAACCAGGAAGCGTATATTCGGCTAAAAAGTCTCTGTCTTCCGTATTAAACCAAGATTCTGTAATGCCGATTATATCATAATGTTCTGTAAACACGATTTCCTCTAGATCTGAAAATTGATTGCGTATGCTACGAGCATTTACATAAAACACCTTAAGAGTATTAGAGTTGGGTGTTACTGGTTGTGCATTGTCTGAATTTTCAGTTCGTAATTTTGACTTACACTACCCTGTCTGGGTACCCCCGGTTGACCCCGTTTTTTGAACGGAAATCCTTGACTGCATCGTTCAGCAGACGACCAAGACGTGCAGCTCCTACTTCATTGAGATGTACACCATCTCCTGAAAACAAAGATTTATCATAGTAAAAATGATCCCACGTGTCGACAAAGCCGATGTCCTCCTCCCTGCAGAGTTTGGCTAGTCGGCGATTTGTACTGGTAGCTATGTTGTAGAATCGGTTTTCTACAATCTTTTTCTATAATTTTTCTATAATCCAGGGAACAATTCCTGAAATTAAGATTCTATTAGATTTTTCCTTGAAGGACCTGATCAGCCGCCGGTACTTGCAAAGTAGTTCATCTGACCGCGTCCGTTGGGCATCGGTAGATCCAACGTGGATGACATACGTGGTGCTTGCGGGGGCGAGCCTGGAAACCTCTTCCACAGCCGCAATTGGTCGATGTCGTCCACGCCGCCACCTGGGATACAGAATCGTTTCTGGTCCTGGGTGCCCTGGCGCAGAACTCGGTTAATTGGCCATGGACCATGGAGTCGCCCACAAGCCGAACTTCTTCCGTTTCCTCTTCCTCTTCAATGGCAAGAATTTTGAAGCGGTTTTGGCATGTTGTCGGGATGACCTCCTGGTACTGGTACTGGGATGCATTGTTTCTCACTAACTGAAAGTTGTCCTTGGGGGGAGTGAGAGTAGAGTCATTATTATTTTCTGCAACATCTAAGGTAGCTGCGGGTGTGGGTACCGGTACCGGTACTGTATGCACTGGAATGGCGGTTGACATCGTAGTGGTTTCTTGGGCCGAGGGCACTCCTACGTTGAGTGTGGCAAATTCTTGAAGGTATTCAAGCTTCGTAGTCAGGGCATCGATCTTGCGGTGAGCTGCATTCAATTCATCCACAATCTTCTCTCGGAGCTGGCAAAATCTACAAATTTGTACATCAGTATAAAAAAACATGGTAGGGCCAAATTTACCGGAACAACTCGTGCAGGTTCGTTGCAGCGCCATGACGATATAATCACAATATGCCTGAAAATCACACAAATTAATTAGAGGAGGAGTAGAGGAGGAGGAGAAGAGGAGCAAGAAGACAAGGAAGATGATAATAAAGAGATGGAGTGGGATAAGAGGAAATGGTTTAGAGTGAACAAGAGGAAGAAGGAAAAGAAGGAGAAGAGGCTGAGAAACAAATAAAGAGGAAGAAGAAATAGGGAAGATTGCCGAGGGCTTGACGTAAAAGGAAATGAGGAAATAATAAGAAAAAGAAAGAAAGAGAAAGAGCAGAATATAAAGAAAAGGAGAACAATAGGGACATGAGGGGGAAAGTAATAGGAGAGGTTAACCCTTTCAGTATATCATGATGTGCTCGGAAATGTTATTCTGTCTAGTATTATAATATTAATTTAATTAACGAAGCGTCTTTCAAGGAGTATTATTATGTTTTTTACACAAACCAACTTCACATCTAAACTCAATTAATTAAATCAACAACCACATGCGGCACTCCTAGGACTCGAACCCAGGATACTCACATCGAAATTCCACGCACTATGCATTACGCTATCAAGACAGTTAAAGAAATATACTAAAAGGCCACGAGTCAGGGATCCACAGTTGATTACCTTTTAGAGAGGATGAGGACTAGAACAGTACATGGTCACGGCATATAAGGTTTTATTTATAAGCTACAAAATGTGAGCCAGCACATTGAGATAGATTTATCTAAGGATTTATTATTACTATCATTGGATTGGATACATGTATGTGAAATTCAATAATAAGGTAAACACTGAAAATCGGCAGAACATGGATATGGAAAGAAGAGGGGAGGAGCATGGGAGGGTAGCTAATATGTGTTACAATGGTGTCATAAATAAGAAGAGGGGAGGAGCATGGGAGGGTAGCTAATATGTGTTACAATGGTGTCATAAATAAGAAGAGGGGAGGAGCATGGGAGGGTAGCTAATATGTGTTACAATGGTGTCATAAATAAGAAGAGGGGAGGAGCATGGGAGGGTAGCTAATATGTGTTACAATGGTGTCATAAATAAGAAGAGGGGAGGAGCATGGGAGGGTAGCTAATATGTGTTACAATGGTGTCATAAATAAGAAGAGGGGAGGAGCATGGGAGGGTAGCTAATATGTGTTACAATGGTGTCATAAATAAGAAGAGGGGAGGAGCATGGGAGGGTAGCTAATATGTGTTACAATGGTGTCATAAATAAGAAGAGGGGAGGAGCATGGGAGGGTAGCTAATATGTGTTACAATGTGTCATAAATAAGAAGAGGGGAGGAGCATGGGAGGGTAGCTAATATGTGTTACAATGGTGTCATAAATAAGAAGAGGGGAGGAGCATGGGAGGGTAGCTAATATGTGTTACAATGGTGTCATAAATAAGAAGAGGGGAGGAGCATGGGAGGGTAGCTAATAAGTGTTACAATGGTGTCATAAATAAGAAGAGGGGAGGAGCATGGGAGGGTAGCTAATATGTGTTACAATGGTGTCATAAATAAGAAGAGGGGAGGAGCATGGGAGGGTAGCTAATATGTGTTACAATGGTGTCATAAATAAGAAGAGGGGAGGAGCATGGGAGGGTAGCTAATATGTGTTACAATGGTGTCATAAATAAGAAGAGGGGAGGAGCATGGGAGGGTAGCTAATATGTGTTACAATGGTGTCATAAATAAGAAGAGGGGAGGAGCATGGGAGGGTAGCTAATATGTGTTACAATGGTGTCATAAATAAGAAGAGGGGAGGAGCATGGGAGGGTAGCTAATATGTGTTACAATGGTGTCATAAATAAGAAGAGGGGAGGAGCATGGGAGGGTAGCTAATATGTGTTACAATGGTGTCATAAATAAGAAGAGGGGAGGAGCATGGGAGGGTAGCTAATATGTGTTACAATGGTGTCATAAATAAGAAGAGGGGAGGAGCATGGGAGGGTAGCTAATATGTGTTACAATGGTGTCATAAATAAGTTCTGGCGGTAAAGTAGAAATATATATCTTCAATATTATTTGTGTAGATATTGAGAGATCTATTATAATTATACCACATGCATTCATACAGAGAAATACAAGGGATATACATGTGTATCGTTACAGTTAATTATTTAGTAGGGAAATCAAATATAGAGAACAACAACACTAATGTAAAGTACGATGCTCCGCTATCTTAGAAAGATAGGGTTTCCAACTGTCCGTATCATAGCAAACGGTTTTCAAGTAAGACTTAACTATTCTGACTCCCGTCTGCAATTTAAGCATTAAGTTTCATGTGGTGAGTGTTATTAATTACTCTACCTTAAGATAGCGCAGTTGCTACTGACATAGAGTACCAGGAGTGTCCCGAGTATCTTATGATAGGCTAAAAATAGGTAAGTGTGGACTGTATTCCCAGTGGAATTATACTTGATGGCAAGAAGAGATTTGGGGAGCTCCATAACTAAATTTATAATGTAGACTCTATAACACAGTACTGGGGGTGATAGATGTCTATGAGATGAATAATCTCATTTATGATGGTGGTGACTATCTCTGGATCTTGACTCGTTGTCTGTTGCTGGTTGATGCCGCCTGGACTTCTGTTTGTTATGAGTGGCAGTGCTGGTTGATACTGTACACCGCTGTCCTACTAAGTTGTGTTTATAAGATGAGGATTTGGCATGGGGTGAACCGTCACAAACAAGATCAGTATTCCCAGCACAAACAACAAACAATTGGGTTGTTTTATCAGTGGACGATACAATACCTGCATGGGATTTGTCGTGAACAAATTCCCCAATTTTGTCATGAACCGATCTTGTGACCACGCCCCGAACAATGATCAATGCAGACTTGCTGGTGGACGCCTTCCTTGGCTAGTCTCTCCTTTGACTGACATATCCTGGTTGTCTCTGGTGTTATTCTTCTTTTGTCTTCTATGTCCTTTTTTCTTCAATCTCCTGGATGGCTGCTACACTGGTTACCCTTGCATAATTTCGCATCTTAGTATGTGACACTGTTTGTTCCACCTGGGTTAGCGTATAACAGGGGAGACCCAGGGTAAGTAATCTTCCTACAGCTTAGAGCTGAACTGTTGAGTAATTTCCATAACCTGGTCTCTACCCTATTCCGGTGCTCGTCACTGGTGGCCTGCTCCGGGGAAGAAGGGCAGGGGTGGTCCTTATTATAGGGCCAAAGGTAGGCCCATCTACTATGGAGGTGTTAAGTGTAGGCCTAGTGCGAGGTGGAGCAGGTAGGAGAAACTCTTGTTTTCTGTTGACTGGCTGAAAAGGGCAGACTGTCCTCTTCCATTCTTTATGGTGAAGGCTGCTGGAGGGGACTGTGATATTCCCTGGGTGACTTATGCCCTTCTTCGTTGGTGTATCAGGCACAGGAGTTATCAGTTAAAAGGCTGGGTGTCCACTAAGGACGTGATGAAATGCAAGGGCGGTCAATTCTGGTAGTGGTGACCCGGGTTAATTGGTGGTGCTTGTAGGCCCGGTGGTATTTGTTGCAATCCTGCATTCTGGCATATCAATTACATATCTTACTTTACCTTGAGATGTACACAGGTCCTTCCTAAGCTTAATAAAATCGTCTAAGGATAGCCAGTATAAAAGGAAAAAAAAGTGTCATAGAATACTGAAAGAGTGAAGTAAGAAAGATTAAAAGGAAAGTGGGGCCATGGATGGTAAGGTGGGTGGGTGTGGGGGGGTAGTTCTAGGAAGTATAGATGGCTGGGTTGGTATGGTCTCTGGCTCTGGTTTGGGAGATGGCTTGGTATGTGGGTTCGATTCCTGGTAATTGCTATTTGAGGGTGTGAAGTGCTGGGTTATCATACGTAACACCTGTTTCCCGTAACCAATAATACATACAGAAACAAATATGTACAAATTAATTAATAATTATGTATCGCCAGAAAGCTAACATACAGAAAAAAGCCGTAACCAAAAAAATATAAGTTAATAGTCAATCAACAAATAAATATATATCGCCAGAAAGTTACTAGCAAACAGAAACCAACAGATACAAAATAACATGCCAAGCCTTAACTCCGTTAAGCTACCAGTATTTTCGACGAGAGAGAGAGAGAGAGAGAGAGAGAGAGAGAGAGAGAGAGAGAGAGAGAGAGAGAGAGAGAGAGAGAATGAGGGTGAGAGTGATAAGAAGAAAGAGACACCACCTAAACCATACCACTGTCCACTAAGCTACCAATATTTTCAACTAGAGAGAGAGAGAGAGTGTGTGTGTGTGTGTGATAGTGAGAGAATGAGAATGAGCGTGAGTGTAAGAGTGAGAGAGAAGAAATAAGCCCCCACGTAAACCCTAACACTGTCCACTAAGCTACAACTATCTTGGACTTGATCTCCCCTACCTTGTTCCTGTACCTTGAATTGCTGCCTGCTAAGCTACATCAATGAGAGAGAGAGAGAGAGAGAGTAGAGAGAGAGTTACATAGATTCACAGGTTGCACCGACCTTGCGGTCCCTAATGGGCAGTTCGGGCTTACTACTAACATATAATTTGCTACAATGTGGATGGTAAGGATAGCAAAGCAGAAGGCTCGCTCCGCACCCACCACGTCCGCCGACCTTGTATTGGCATACAATTTAGTTGAGGAAGCAAGACCCCCAGCAGAATGAGAACAATTTAGAACAGTACTGATTGGTAAGCTTGAGACGTTGACAATTGTTTTAAGAAATATACCGGTTTGCTGTTTTTGTATCAATTAGTCCGGGACCTAAACAAGTTGAAGTGGACATTCCGGACAAAAACACAACATTTTACAGACTTGTACTATATAATGGGCCAACAATAACTTTACTGGGATATTTATAGTAAAGAAGGAAGTTGAAAAATATTTTATACTACTGTTGCTTAACCTATTTTTATATTTTTATATTTTTGCTTTATACCTACAGTACTCCAACCTCCTCGAAATGAATGTTTAGACTCCTTTTGAATGCGTCAATTGTATTAGACTGTGCCACTTTCTCTGGCAGTTTGTTCCACTCACTGACCACACTGTAGGTGAAGAAGTGCTTTGTGACATCGAGATTCACCCTCCTGGTTTATAATTAAATTTTAAGAGAGAGAGAGAGAGAGAGAGAGAGAGAGAGAGAGAGAGAGAGAGAGAGAGAGAGAGAGAGAGAGAGAGAGAGAGAGAGAGAAGATATACAGTATAATACTGTAGAGATAGAAGGGTTATTTATGGCTTACGTCAGCTACCAAGGGGATTGACGAACATGAGGTGATGATGGCTGATAGAGAGAGAGAGAGAGAGAGAGAGAGAGAGAGAGCGCGAAGATATACAGTATAATACTGTAGAGATAGAAGGGTTATTTATGGCTTACGTCAGCTACCAAGGGGATTGACGAACATGAGGTGATGATGGCTGATAGAGAGAGAGAGAGAGACGGTGAGAAGGCAGACAAATATTACTTAAAACAAAAACGCACCCATAAAGTTATAACCTTTCACGAACTGGCAATAGAAAAGAGAACCAAGAGAAATGCACGTCAAAAATGCCCACTAACAAGGTAAAGTCTCAGTTTTATAAAAGGTCTAAAAAATATATAATATAAACAGAATGAAGGAAAATTGCCTCTGCCCCCAACCAAAAGTGTTAAATATATAGATGGCCCCAATATATCCCCAGCTCGGCAGATATTCCCGAGCTTTGGATAACGTACTGGATAACGGAATCAAGTTGGAGGGGATTGATAACTTGGAGTGAGTTTTTTGACATTGCTAAAACCATAAAAATATATACACAAACATCATATATAAAAAAATATTGAGTTCATATTCCTTTTGGAAAATTGAGGACCCTTGATTCAAATTGTTTGATAAGATTTAAAGTTAAAGTTAAGGGGGTAGACAGGTTGGGAAGGTGAGAGCTCCCTAAGATTTTGTGTATTTTCATATTTTGGTATCGGTGAAGTAATATAAAAACATGCTTTTTGGAGAATATTGAGTCCATAATTCTTGTGTTAAACTGTTATAACTGTAAAGCTAGTGTGCGATAAGATGTGTTTTGTTTTTGTTTTTTTCTCGTGTAGTCCCTGCCATAAAGGCAATAGTTATGTGTATGCCTCGGGCCGTGGTATGGTCAGTAGTGCGTCTGGCTGCAGGTCAGGTCAGGTGAAGGTATTGAGAGCTAAGCCTTTACAACGGCACCTGGTATCTACTTTTTGAAGAGTTTTGAGAGGGGAGAAGGGAAAGTGTTGGAGAGGAGAAAGAGGGTTGTTTGGGAGAGAGGAAATAGCTGTTGCTGTGGCTTTGTTATGTGTGTTATTTGTCTGTATACGTAATCGATTTGTCCCTCGACTGGGTGTGAGCATTTGAACACGCTAGGACGTACTACCACACCCACTAATTATGTCTGCCTTTGCTGGGATCGAGCCCAAGTAAAGTAAATTCACATGAGAGCGTGTTCTCCACTCGACCACCATGGCTCTACAGATCGAAGGGTCTGCAGATCGATCCCAAGCCGTGCCATTGGTAGACGGCAAGAGTTTGGGCAGCTCGGTCTAGTAATTCGTGGTAAATGTCCAGTTAATTAAGTCCCTGTCAATCAAGGGAGCGCACGGCGTTAAAAACTACATAATCATCATCAATCAATCTTTGGAACGTTGATGCTCTATAACATCGTTGCTTTAGAAGAATAATGAGGCCATACTTTTTTTGGAAAATAGAGACAAAACGAAGTGAAATTGTTTGATAATTATTTTTTTTTCATCGTTAAAGCTGTACAAAAATCCTTGTTTTAGGAGAATATTGCGCCTGTATTTCTTTTAGGAAATTGAGAGTAACAGGCATGAAAATGATTGGCAAGATTCGTTTCTACAACGTTAAAGTAATGGAAAAATTATATAGTTTAGAAATATATTGAGTCCACACTGTATCCACCAACTCGATAGAAACAATGATACGATATGCTTATTACCTCAATGAAGTAAAATATATCTTATTTTTAGGGGGGCATCAAATCCATGTTTCTTTTTACAAATATGAGTAGCCTACTTTGAGAGCCTTATTCAGTGAAGTAAGTGCAATCATTGTTGATTTATTGGTTACATTTACTTTTACCTTGCTTATTTACTTACCTCTCCTACTACTGATATACATCCAACTACTTACAAGCTTATTTATTATAACCTGTTCCACGTAAGCAGGCCCAAACTCTTGAACATTAATCTCTATATAACCTGTTCCACGTAAGCAGGCCCAAACTCTTGAACATTAATCTCTATATAACCTGTTCCACGTAAGCAGGCCCAAACTCTTGAACATTAATCTCTATATAACCTGTTCCACGTAAGCAGGCCCAAACTCTTGAACATTAATCTCTATATAACCTGTTCCACGTAAGCAGGCCCAAACTCTTGAACATTAATCTCTGTATAACCTGTTCCACGTATGCAGGCCCAAACTCTTGAACATTAATCTCTATATAACCTGTTCCACGTAAGCAGGCCCAAACTCTTGAACATTAATCTCTATATAACCTGTTCCACGTAAGCAGGCCCAAACTCTTGAACATTAATCTCTATATAACCTGTTCCACGTAAGCAGGCCCAAACTCTTGAACATTAATCTCTATATAACCTGTTCCACGTAAGCAGGCCCAAACTCTTGAACATTAATCTCGATATAACCTGTTCCACGTAAGCAAGCCCAAACTCTTGAACGTTAATCTCTATATCTCACAAACGACTGGAGTGATCTAGCAAATACTTCTACCATTTGGGAAGGATCAGCCAGGGAATAGGTGTGGAACTTTACAGCACATTTGCTCAACCACTTTTTCAGTTACAGAGGATAGGGTTCACATTTTCTGGACTACCTATTTGGAACAGGGCATAGTGCTAACTCATTTGTAACTTTGTGATTTCATAGGTATTAATCTAACTACCTACTTATTTACCTCTTCGTTACCTACTTGTTCATATACATTCTTACTTACCAATCTGGCTACCGAACTATTTAGCAACCTACTTCCACATTTAACTACCTAAATAACTACCTACTTATTTCCTTCTTACCCAATTATATACATATTTATGTTCTCACCTATATAACCTACTAAATGAACCGTTTCTGTTCACCAATCTGACTACTGTCATAGTGATTTACTTGCCCATATACAGGTATATTCCTATTTATCAATCACACTACCGAAATATTTAACAACCTACTTCCACATCGACCTACCTACCTACCTCCCTGCCTCTCTACCCACCTACTTACCTACCTACCTACCTACCTACCTCCCTGCCTACCTACCTACCTCCCTTCCTACTGACTCGCCAACGTAGGTATCGAGCTGCCAAGTCATTTAGATAATTAATGATAAGTGGAGAGATTGTTTTTATTTGTGTAGACGAGGGTGACGCTCTTGATTTACTTTAGTACTAATATAATTATAGATAGTGAAGTGGATGGTTCTTATTCCGGGTATTATTATTATTATTATTATTATATGATTTATCATTATTCCTGTAAAAGATGTTAGGCAAAACCTTATAATATGATAAATTACCTAATTCTGCTTACTAACTGTACCGTATTTTTACTATATATATATATATATATAAATATATATATATATATATATATATATATATATATATATACTGTATATATATATATATTTATCTATATATATATATATATATTTATATATATATATATATATATATATATATATATATATATATATACATATATATATATATATGCAAATTACATTAACCCCTTCAGGATCAAGACACGCTTTACCAGTTTATTATGGCTATCATTAGACAATTTCATACAGCTTAGGATAGATCAGTGGAGATGAAAAGGGTAAAGACCATCTCAATAAACCCTTTGACTTCCATATACCCTTCCGAAGTGTGAATAAAATCGATTAATAATAGCCAGAATAAACTGTCTTAATGCGTCATGATCCTCAAGGGTTAATTACCCTGGTATAGAGTTTATATTTTACTACTAATAACATCATGTAATAATTATCCTGGTATAGAGTTTATATTTTACTACTAATAACATCATGTAATAATTATCCTGGTATAGAGTTTATATTTTACTACTAATAACATCATGTAATAATTATCCTGGTATAGAGTTTATATTTTACTACTAATAACATCATGTAATAATTATCCTGGTATAGAGTTTATATTTTACTACTAATAACATCATGTAATAATTGTGCTTGGTTGTAAATAGCGTATATTATAGAAGAAGGTTTAGCTGGCAATCACTGAGTAAGGTGATAGAGGAGGGGGTCAAAGGTTTAGCTGGCAATCACTGAGTAAGGTGATAGAGGAGGGGGTCAAAGGTTTAGCTGGCAATCACTGAGTAAGGTGATAGAGGAGGATATCATAGGTTTAGCTGGCAATCACTGAGTAAGGTGATAGAGGAGGGGGTCAAAGGTTTAGCTGGCAATCACTGAGTAAGGTGATAGAGGAGGGGGTCAAAGGTTTAGCTGGCAATCACTGAGTAAGGTGATAGAGGAGGGGGTCAAAGGTTTAGCTGGCAATCACTGAGTAAGGTGATAGAGGAGGGGGTCAAAGGTTTAGCTGGCAATCACTGAGTAAGGTGATAGAGGAGGGGGTCAAAGGTTTAGCTGGCAATCACTGAGTAAGGTGATAGAGGAGGGGGTCAAAGGTTTAGCTGGCAATCACTGAGTAAGGTGATAGAGGAGGGGGTCAAAGGTTTAGTTGGCAATCACTGAGTAAGGTGATAGAGGAGGGGGTCAAAGGTTTAGCTGGCAATCACTGAGTAAGGTGATAGAGGAGGGGGTCAAAGGTTTAGCTGGCAATCACTGAGTAAGGTGATAGAGGAGGGGGTCAAAGGTTTAGCTGGCAATCACTGAGTAAGGTGATAGAGGAGGGGGTCAAAGGTTTAGCTGGCAATCACTGAGTAAGGTGATAGAGGAGGGGGTCAAAGGTTTAGCTGGCAATCACTGAGTAAGGTGATAGAGGAGGGGGTCAAAGGTTTAGCTGGCAATCACTGAGTAAGGTGATAGAGGAGGGGGTCAAAGGTTTAGCTGGCAATCACTGAGTAAGGTGATAGAGGAGGGGGTCAAAGGTTTAGCTGGCAATCACTGAGTAAGGTGATAGAGGAGGGGGTCAAAGGTTTAGCTGGCAATCACTGAGTAAGGTGATAGAGGAGGGGGTCAAAGGTTTAGCTGGCAATCACTGAGTAAGTGATAGAGGCAGGGGGACAAAGGTTTAGCTGGCAATCACTGAGTAAGGTGATAGAGGAGGGGGTCAAAGGTTTAGCTGGCAATCACTGAGTAAGGTGATAGAGGAGGGGGTCAAAGGTTTAGCTGGCAATCACTGAGTAAGGTGATAGAGGAGGGGGTCAAAGGTTTAGCTGGCAATCACTGAGTAAGGTGATAGAGGAGGGGGTCAAAGGTTTAGCTGGCAATCACTGAGTAAGGTGATAGAGGAGGGGGTCAAAGGTTTAGCTGGCAATCACTGAGTAAGGTGATAGAGGAGGGGGTCAAAGGTTTAGCTGGCAATCACTGAGTAAGGTGGTAGAGGAGGGGGTCAAAGGGTTAGTTAAAAGAGGAGGGGGATTTGTAGGGCCCCTCTTCTCCCTCACGTTTAGCCCCATTAGTTTTGAGATTTTAAGACGTTCAAACCATTATTTTGGCGATTTTAAGACCTTTCGCCCTATTTCTTTGTCAATATCAAGACTTTTCGTGTGATTTAGGTGTCGATTATTCCTGTCGAGCGGTTTTTCATTTTGTGTGTTTTTTTTTTTTTTTGGGGGGGAGGGGCTATCATTATGTGATCATATACTGTACAGCTCAGGAAGGATCTATGGGAATAAAACGGGAAAATACTATCTCAATCAACCCTCTGAATAAAATCGTCAAATTATATCAGACTAACATTAAATAGGCGTCATTCGAGTTAAGGGAGAAGTAATTGCTTTTTCTGGACCTCATTCTCCCTTATGTTTAGCCCCATTATTTGTTTAGATTTGAAGACGTTCATTTCATTGGTTTGGCGATTTTGTCAATAGTAAGATCTTTCGTGCTATTTAGGTGTCTTTTTTTGTTCTTGGCGAGCCTGTAATTCTAGGAGGAACCGGCTTCTGCCCGGGACATTATTTCTACCCCAAAAATGTAAACTTAAATAACAAAAACATTTTCTATAATATAAATAAATAAATTCATTAATAAATACAGTGTAGACCCCAAAAAATAACCATACCCTTAACCACTTATGTACCGGCGACGCCTATTTAATTATATTCTTGCTTTATTTTGACGATTTTATGCAGTTTAAGAAAGATCTGTGGTAGTAAAAAGAATTGAGTGAGATAGTTCGAAGCCTGTTAATTGCTGAAGGTCCTTTTTAAACTGAATATAATTGTCTAATAGTAGCCAAAATAAAGTTAAAAGGACGTCGCGGTAAAGAAGGGGTTAATTGATCTCTCTTCAAACACACACACGGTACGCTTCAATTAAACACACACACGGTACGCTTCAATTAAACACACACACGGTACGCTTCAATTAAACACACACACGGTACGCTTCAATTTAACACACACACAGTACGCTTCAATTAAACACACACACGGTACGCTTCAATTAAACACACACACGGTACGCTTCAATTAAACACACACACGGTACGCTTCAATTAAACACACACACGGTACGCTTCAATTAAACACACACACGGTACGCTTCAATTAAACACACACACGGTTCGCTTCAATTAACTACAGTACAAAGGTTTAGTCTCCATCCTACTGCAGAGGGACAGACAAAGGTTTAGTCTCCATCCTACTGCAGAGGGACAGACAAAGGTTTAGTCTCCATCCTACTGCAGAGGGACAGACAAAGGTTTAGTCTCCATCCTACTGCAGAGGGACAGACAAAGGTTTAGTCTCCATCCTACTGCAGAGGGACAGACAAAGGTTTAGTCTCCATCCTACTGCAGAGGGACAGACAAAGGTTTAGTCTCCATCCTACTGCAGAGGGACAGACAAAGGTTTAGTCTCCATCCTACTGCAGAGGGACAGACAAAGGTTTAGTCTCCATCCTACTGCAGAGGGACAGACAAAGGTTTAGTCTCCATCCTACTGCAGAGGGACAGACAAAGGTTTAGTCTCCATCCTACTGCAGAGGGACAGACAAAGGTTTAGTCTCCATCCTACTGCAGAGGGACAGACAAAGGTTTAGTCTCCATCCTACTGCAGAGGGACAGACAAAGGTTTAGTCTCCATCCTACTGCAGAGGGACGGACAAAGTTGACATTATGGATATACACTGCAACAATTGATCACTTGCGAGTTTCAGGCTATAAGGAAGTTGGAGCCATAAGCATCGATATTAAACAGAAATGCAATAATAATGTAGGTTTCTAATGGATAAAAAGTATGTTGAATTGGGTTTTATGTATTTATATAAGCACTACGACCTCAATTTAGGTGATCATTCTGTTAATCATCGATGTCTACAGCTCCAACTTCCTTATAGCCCAAAACTCGCAAGTGGTCAATTGAACCTTTCACAACAAACTGGTACGCATTATCGAGTGAGGCTGTTTAGCTATGCAGACGGAAACGCAGGAATGACTGAAACACGCACCGTATCATGTGTATCATTTACGTTACATTTGATCACGCTATTATTTATGTTATATTATTTTGAACACGCTATATATACAGTGACGGGGAGAGAGATATAGATAGAGAGGTATATTTACAGTGACGGGGAGAGATATATAGATAGAGAGGTATATATACAGTGACGGGGAGAGAGATATAGATAGAGAGGTATATTTACATATATTTACTTAAATACACTGGTCACACAGATCTTATGTTCCCAGTGAGTTGGCCCGGACTTAATCCAAGCAGAGATTGCAACCCTAAGAGTCAGAGAAAGTGGAAACAAAAGATAGCAAACAGAGAGAGAGAGAGAGATATAGAGAGCAAGAGCAAGAAAGAGAGAGAGAAAGAGAGGGCGAGAGCAATAGAGAGAGAGGGCGAGAGCAATAGAGAGAGAGAGAAAGAAAGCGAGAGCGAGAGAGAGAGAGAGAAAGCGAGAGAGAGCGAGAGCGATAGAAAGAAAGAGAGAGAGAGAGAGTTACCTTTCACTAGAGCTATAACCAAAGTTGAGAATGATGATGAAGGTAGAACATGACTTATGAAGGTAACTGCAGGTAATTGATGGTTGTGGTGTTATGGGGAGGTAGTAGCTTTTGCACTGCACCCTTCTCCCTCATGTTTAGTCCAATTTGTTTCAAGATTTTAAGAAGTTCGTCCCATTAGTCTGGCGATTTAAATATATTTCGCTCCATTTCTTTGTAAATATTTTTACGTTTCGTGCCATTTAGGTGTCAATATATTCCTGGCAAGCGATTACGAGCCTGTAATTTTAGGAGGAATCGGCCTTCAGCCGGAACATTATTGTACAGAAAAAAAAATACAAATTTGAGCGAAGTGCGGTTTTGGAGGTATTTTTTAATACTTGATGGCGGTCTAGCGAGGAAACTAACAAAAAATATATGTATAAATATATAAACAGACCGCAGAATAATCCGTCCCCCCCTTAAATGAGAAGGTGTGTGGGAAGATGGATGGGTGACTGTGGTGGTGTGGAAACAGTGTGATGACGGGGGTCTGGAGGGGTTACTGCTAAAGAAAGGAATGGGAGGTGGGTAGTGGAGGTGTGGGGGAGGGAGAGACAGAGAGTGAGAGTGATTGAGTGAGTGAGTGAGAGAGAGAAAACAGAACTACACTGTGCATTATAGTCTGTTCACTGTATTATGCCAGAATTCTTGCCAATCACTGTATATTCTTGTAACTCAAAAAGGGATACGTCAAACGGGTTGTAATTTTCCAAATCAATTTCCTAGTTACGACTCCCCAAATAGTATGAATAGTTTTAGTATAAATAAATAGTATAAATAGTATAAGTAAATAGTAAAGAAGAGGTCAATTCCACACCTACCGTAAAATGGCCTACCTTCGGTCAAGGGGCTATACTTCGGACATTTCTGGATAAAAGTACAGTTATGGAAAAGTGGCTCTGCATTATGGAAGAACACCGCAGACTTACTGGTTTTTCCATAACATGATGTATTTATCCCATAACTGCCGTTCATTATATGTTTTTCCAGAATGTCCGAAATTATGTCCCTGTCCAAAGTTACGCCATTTTACCGTACATCCTGAATGACTCTTCCCAAATGGTAGAACTATCAGCTCGATGTTATAGTAATTTCTGAGTTACGAGAGATTAATGGCGAAGATTTTTGGCCAAATTCTAATGATTTTTTTTAGAATGTACTGTACTTAATATTAAACAAAAAAATCTTATCTTCATTAAACAAAAATAAAAAATAAATGACTAAAAAATTGACGTTTGACAATGAACTGTAGTGATTACGTTCGATAACAAGTAATGTCCAAAACAGACTCTCGCGGTTCAATTAGTCATTAATAGGTATAACCATTGTTTATCTGATTTCCTACAATAAACTTGCCTAGTTAATATAATCAATGAATAAACTATCACTATCTCCAATATGGACGGTAATTAAATTTTCATTAAAGAATAAAATAAAAACTATATATATATTATTGTATGAAAAACCGGTGCTACAACCACGACCTACTGTATAAATAGTTGCTTACATGTACTGAAGATCCAAGTAAACATTATATTGACTCTACTTGTTGTGTGCCTCTCTATTGGCAGTGTTCCCGTGAGTGGTGTTGGCGGCATGTGTGTGTGTGTGGTGTTAGCAGCATGTGTGTGTGTGTGTGTGTGTGGTGTTGGCGGCATCTGTGTGTGTGTGGTGTTAGTGGCATGTGTGTGTGTGTGGTGTTAGCGGCATGTGTGTGTGTGTGTGTGTGTGTGTGGTGTTAGCGGCATGTGTGTGTGTGGTGTTGGCGGCATCTGTGTGTGTGTGTGTGTGTGTGTGGTGTTAGTGGCATGTGTGTGTGTGTGGTGTTAGCGGCATATGTGTGTGTGTGTGTGTGTGGTGTTAGCGGCATGTGTGTGTGTGTGTGTGGTGTTAGCGGCATGTGTGTGTGTGTGTGTGTGTGGTGTTGGCGGCATGTTTGTGTGTGTGTGAATGGTGTTAGTGGCATGTGTGTGTGTGTGTGTGTGTGTATGTGTTAGCAGCATGTGTGTGTGTGTGTGTGGTGTTAGCGGCATGTGTGTGTGTGTGTGTGTGTGGTGTTGGCGGCATGTGTGTGTGTGGTGTTGGCGGCATGTGTGTGTGTGTGGGGTTAGTGGCATGTGTGTGTGTGTGTGTGTGGTGTTAGCGGCATGTGTGTGTGTGTGTGTGTGTGGTGTTGGCGGCATGTATGTGTGTGGTATTGGCGGCATGTGTGTGTGTGTGGTGTTAGTGGCATGTGTGTGTGTGTGTGTGGTGTTAGCGGCATATGTGTGTGTGTGTGGCGTTGGCGGCGTGTGTGTGTGTGAAATACAGTGGTGTTGGCAGCATGTGTGTGTGTGTGTGTGTGTGTGTGTGTGTGTGTGTGTGTGTGTGTGTGTGAAATACAGTGGTGTTGGCGGCATGTGTGTGTGTGTGTGTGTGAAATACAGTGGTGTTGGCGGCATGTGTGTGTGTGTGTGGTGTTAGCGGCATATGTGTGTGTGTGTGTGGCGTTGGCGGTGTGTGTGTGTGTGAAATACAGTGGTGTTGGTGGCGTGTGTGTGTGTGTGTGGTGTTGGCGGCATGTGTGTGTGTGTGTGTGTGTGGCGTTGCCGGTGTGTGTGTGTGTGTGAAATACAGTGGTGTTGGCGGCGTGTGTGTGTGTGAAATACAGTGGTGTTGGCGGCATGTGTGTGTGTGTGTGTGTGTGTGTGTGTGTGTGTGTGTGTGTGTGTGTGTGTGTGTGTGTGTGTGTGTGTGTGTGTGTGTGTGTGTGTGTGTGTGTGTGTGAAATACAGTGGTGTTGGCGGCATGTGTGTGTGGTGTTGGCGGC
>CM064489.1:35584904-35654904 GCA_032716605.1 Paralithodes platypus | reverse complement strand
CATGTGCGTGATCTCTAATGGCCGAACATGTGCGTGATCTCTAATGGCCAAACATGATGTGTTTTTGAATCATTTGGTCTGTTCTGAAGGAACAACTCCGTGCCCGTATCAGTAAACACTACGGCCATATTTTATTTAAATATGAATATGTTCATCCCCGTCATGTGAAGAGTAATCACGAAATAATTCTCCACACTGTATGCGCGCATTTAAGCTACCGGTACCTGGTAACTATGCAGCTATGCAATATAGTTGCATATTTACGGCAATGAATAAGGACATTTTGAAAACAAGAACCAAGTCGCTTACCACTAAAACTTGATTATATACACATATTTTCGTCTTCTAATATGCCAGTGACAGTTAGAGCAGCAATAAATATACGATACCTTACCTTATATTGTGTCTAGAACGATAATGTCTTGGCTACGTACACAGTGACGATATTCAAGGCTTTATATGCTATTAGCAATGATATATAAAATCATGTCGATCATATATTGACACAAATTGCACATAACACCAGCGAATCCAGAAATATAAAGGTCCGGAGTGATCAACCGGGTTGACGAACAATCAACGTTGACGAACAATCAATACCGTACTGGCAAGAATACTTTAGACGGTTGCGGTCACCCTGCTTTGGGACTGACTGTGTTACAAGTTATATCAAATAATTCCTTGTTTCTTCAGCTTCTCACAGGACACAGAAGGCGCTAATAGCGCCTTTCGATGATTGATGGCAAACATTATATTTTGGAAGGCGCTAATCGCGCCTTGCTGCATTTAGACTAGAGGGTGGTATGGGAAGACAGGTGCATCTTCTGGTGAGTGAAAAGGTTAAGAATAACAAATATTGACATTCTGTGACCTTGACATTTGAGTAACAAAAACATATGTTTTGGACGATTGTCGCGTTGACAAATCGAATTGTCCTGCAACATTTGGCGACATTCCATGAAACAGTCTAAGCCGCCTTTAAGAAAAATGAATCTAAAACAACAGCACCATTTTATAGAGACTGAGAAAGGTGGAGATAAATAGCCTTGTTCATTGATGACATTTTGTGTTCGAGTCATGTGATAAGTTTGTGTGTTGAAATGAGGCACTTACGGGGGGCGTATGTATTTGCTTGGTTATTTATCTGTTTTAATATTAATTAAGTTTCCTCCCTAGATCTCCATCAACCTTAACAACATCCACAAGACCCAACTTCAAAATAAATGTGTACATTTTTCGATAGAGAAATGTCTCAACCAAAGGCCGGTTGCTCTTAAATGACAGGCTCGCTATGGCTCCACAGGTAAAAATCGACACCTAAATTTCATGAAAAGGTCTTAATATTGTCAAAAAGGGGTGACAGATCTAAAAATCACCAAACGTCATAAAATCTCAAAACTAATAGGGCTAAACATGAGGGAGAAGGAGGTCCAGAATAATCAAACTTCTCCCCTTAAATAGTTGGATGGTGTCTCACTCTACAACATTATTAGGCAATATATTCCACAAGTTAACCACTCTGGCAATAAAATAAATGCTCTGCTTCATGTGGACCAAAGGTTTTCCCAGTATTATATCTCCATTATCTTCACATTATACATGAAATAATTCTTGTGAAGTGCTTGCATACCTCCATATTATCAGGGTACTTTATCTCTTTAAACACTTGATTTAAGCCATTCAGTACCGGTAAAGTTATTTTCATCATATTTTGGACAGTATTAGACCATTTGATTCAGCTTAGGAAGAAACTGTGGTAGCTCAAAGGATTAAACTGTGGTAGCTCAAAGGATTAAACTGTGGTAGCTCAAAGGATTAAATTGGATAGTTTGTAGCCTTTTAATTGCTAGAGGTCCTTCCTAAGCTAAATATAATAATTTAATAGTTGCCGGAATATAATTAAAAGGACGTCGCTGGGACAGAATGGGTTACGTTCCCTCTTACTCTCATTCTAGTACCCCTACAGCATCGCCGGTTCAGATAGATCATTCTGACGCAGTATCAGCATTACAGAGAGAGAAGTTTTGAAATGTTTAGATAAACTCAAGGTAAATATATCGCCTAGACCTGATACGATCTCGCGTAGAGTTCTAAAGGAAGCTAAGTATGAGCACTCCAAACCACTGACATTGCTCTTCAATAAATCCTTACAGTCTGGGACTATGCCTGATCAGTGGAAGCTCGCCAACCTAACACCGATATTTAAAAAAGGCAGCAAATCCTTTCCTAGTAACTATCGTCCAATTAGCTTAACATCAGTTGTATGTAAAATGCTAGAAACACTCATAAGAGACAAACTCGTAAATCACTTGGAGGAAAACAACATACTTAAAGATACTCAACATGCCTTTCGTGATAAACGCTTCTGCTTAACAAACCTCTTAGACTTCTTCCACGATATCCTCAACCTATATGATAGGAGTAAAGCTGTAGATATTATATACCTTGATTTTCAAAAGGTCTTTGACAACATTCCTCACACACGTTTATTGACAGTAAAAGCGCATGGAATACAAGACGGTGTGTTGAAATTGATACAAAATTGGCTCAGTGACAGAAAGAAAAGAGTAGTCATAAACAGTAAAGCATCCAAATGGATCAGTGTAAGTAGCGGAGTACCCCAGGGATCGGTACTGGGGCCAGTTCTCTTCCTAGTTTACATTAACAACATAGATAAAGGTCTCACCTGTACAATCTCAAAGTTTGCTGACGATACAAAAATTGTAAATAGCGTACTCTCAAATAGACATGAAGAGCATATGCAAAATAATCTAGATAAGTTGTCACATTGGGCTCAAATTTGGCAAATGTGTTTCAATGCGGATAAATGTAAAGTACTCCATATCGGAAACCGAAATGAGAAAGCAAACTATTCAATGAGTGGCATCCAGCTTAAGAGTATAGACAGAGAAACTGATTTGAGAGAAACAATATCGCGTAACCTAAAACCGAGTTAACAATGTTCAGAAGTTATTAATAAGGCAAACAAAATAATTGGCTTTATAGACAGGTCATTTGAGCATAAATCCAAATATGTGTTCCTAACTCTTTATAAATACTTAGTCCGCCCTCTCCTGGAATATTACGTTCAATCCTGGTGCCCTTACTACCAACAAGATATAGACAAGCAAGAACGAGTTCAACGTAGAGTTACCAAAATTATACCTTGCCTAAAGAACAAACCATACGAGGAGGAGCGTCTTAGATAATTCAATCTATTTCCTTTAACCCAGTGCAGATTAAAGGGAGACGTAATTCAAGTATTCAAAATCATCAAAGGCATTGACAATATGAACTGAAATATATATTTCACTATCAACCAATCAAATTTCACGTGGGGGAACGGTTGCAAAATGATTGGTAAATATTTTAACTCGCATGAGTCTAAGAATGTCTTCTTCAAGCGAGTTGTCAACTTGTGGAATGGGCTTCCCCGAGATGTCATAGACTGCAGCACCGTTGATTCTTGTAAACTTCGCCTAGACAAACACCTTGCCTTAAATCCACGACTGACTGCATTTGTAAATGAATAATTTTGTTGTTCTCTCTTATTATATTACTAACAACTGTCCCCTACTAATATCTCCTAATCCTGCCACGGACATTTGTCCCAGGGCACTCTTCCCTTTCCATTTTTCCCTTACCCACTCTAAACTGCTGTTTGGACACTTGACCTTCAGTGTTTTGGAGGGCAAGCAACCTTGAGTGGTCGCTGGACCTGTTATTGCTTGATTTCCTGTGTACTCCTTTGTACTCTGCGTTATAAGCACAATGGGTTTAGCCCCTTTAGTCGATCCCCAAACGGTTTATTTCTGTGTCAGTGAATCACATTCGTTATTCTACTTTAAGGGGAGGCAGACCGTTTTTCTGGACCCCCTTCTCCCTAATGTTTAGCCCCACTAGTTTTGAGATTATAAGACGTTCGGTCCATTAGTTTGGCTACTTAACACCTTTCGCCCCATTTTGTTGTCAATTTTAAGACCTTTCGTTCCATTTAGGTGTCGATTATTTCCTGGCGAGCGAAATCGAGCCTGCAATTTTAAGAGGAACCAATTTTAAGAGGAAGGCCGGAACATTTTTCTACCGAAAAATTTACAAATTTATCTTGAAAAGGGGGTCTAGGGGGTGTTTTTCTAAGCTTGATGGAGGTCTAGGGAGGAAATTAAAAAAATAATATGAATACATTAATTAATAGACCAAAGAAACGGCCAGTCTCCCCTTAACTCTTTCCTGTTTTCCAATGTCCGTTTAATAACACAGAGACCAAAACTAAATTAACCCTTCCAGTACCGGTGCCGACTTTTTAGCTATATTATGGCTACTATTAGACGATTATACTCAGTTTAAAAGGGCCTCCAGCAATTTACAGGCTTCGAACTAGCTCACTTAACGCTCTTTATTACCACGGATCCTTCTTAGACTGCACAAAAACCTCTAAATATATCTATAGTAAAAATAAAAACACGTCGCCGGTACAGAAGAGGTTAATATATCGTATGAAGTTAAGGGGAGGTTTTTATTTCGTTCCCTAGACCTCCATCAAAACTTTAAATTACACCCCTTAGACCCCCTTTGAAGATAATTTTGTACATTATTCTACTGAACAAAATTCCCGTCCAAAGGCCGGTTCCTCTTAAATTACAGGCCCGCTGTTTCTCGCCAGGAAAAAAATCGACACCTAAATGGCACGAAAGGTCTGAAAAATGACAGAAATGGGTCGAAACTTCTAAAAATCGGAAAACTAAGGAGGCGAACGTCTTAAAATCTCAAAAGCAATGGGGCTAACAATGAGGGAGAAAGGGGTACAGACAAAAATCCCTGGAGTGGAAACCTGCCCTTAATCCGTGGTCAAACAAGGCCATGTACCCGATACCCGGCTCGGAGTCACTGTAGGAGAGTCAACATAGGTCACTGTAGGAGAGTCAACATAAGTCACTGTAGGAGAGTCAACATAAGTCACTGTAGGAGAGTCAACATAAGTCACTGTAGGAGAGTCAACATAGGTCACTGTAGGAGAGTCAACATAAGTCACTGTAGGAGAGTCAACATAAGTCACTGTAGGAGAGTCAACATAAGTCACTGTAGGAGAGTCAACATAAGTCACTGTAGGAGAGTCAACATAAGTCACTGTAGGAGAGTCAACATAAGTCACTGTAGGAGAGTCAACATAAGTCACTGTAGGAGAGTCAACATAAGTCACTGTAGGAGAGTCAACATAAGTCACTGTAGGAGAGTCAACATAAGTCACTGTAGGAGAGTCAACATAAGTCACTGTAGGAGAGTCAACATAAGTCACTGTAGGAGAGTCAACATAAGTCACTGTAGGAGAGTCAACATAAGTTACTGTAGGAGAGTCAACATAAGTCACTGTAGGAGAGTCAACATAAGTCACTGTAGGAGAGTCAACATAGGTCACTGTAGGAGAGTCAACATAAGTCACTGTAAGAGAGTCAACATAAGTCACTGTAGGAGAGTCAACATAAGTTACTGTAGGAGAGTCAACATAAGTCACTGTAGGAGAGTCAACATAAGTCACTGTAGGAGAGTCAACATAAGTCACTGTAGGAGAGTCAACATAAGTCACTGTAGGAGAGTCAACATAGGTCACTGTAGGAGAGTCAACATAAGTCACTGTAGGAGAGTCAACATAAGTCACTGTAGGAGAGTCAACATAAGTCACTGTAGGAGAGTCAACATAGGTCACTGTAGGAGAGTCAACATAAGTCACTGTAGGAGAGTCAACATAAGTCACTGTAGGAGAGTCAACATAGGTCAAAGCAAAGGTTGTTATTCAACCAATGCTGCTGCCATTGTCACGCTATGCTTTAAAGTCTGTAGCTTAAATCATGAATAACTTAACTGAAACGAGATTAAATAACACACACACACACTCACAAACACACACACACACACACACACACACACACACACACACACACACACACACACACACAAACACAAAAACAACAACAACAACCTATTCATTCATTGCGGCTACCAAATGTTTATAGATATTATGGGATAGAGATGCCCATGTGAAGTCAGCTTTAACCCTTTGAGTACCAGCGACGTGAGTTATCTTTTTAATCTAGCTGTATGTAGACGATTTTATGCAGCTTAGGAAGGATCTGTGGTAGTTAATAGGGTTGGTTGAGATAGTTAGAAGCCTTATTATTGTTAGCGGTCCTTCTTAAACTGAATACACTCGTGTAATAGTAGATATAATATAATAAATAAACGTCACCGGTACTGAATGGGTTAACTGAAACGAGATTAAATAACACCAAAACTAAAAAAAAATAAAAAAAAATAAAAATAAAATAAAACCAAATACAAGTATGAAGAAGCAAGAAACAATCCTGTGAATATATTGCAGATAGTAAATTGTTATCATGAATTATATCGTGAATAACTAAACTGAAGCGAGATTAGATACCCCCCCCTCAAAAAATAATAACAATAAAAAGAAATAAAATAAAATACAAATATGAAGACGAAAGAAAACAAAACTCTAAATATATTGCAGCTACCAAATTATTATAGAGCTTATGGGATAGAGGTGCCCGTGTGACGCCAGCTTTAAGGGGGGGGGGGGGGTAGTGCTTGGTGTTTGGTCTATATAATTATGTGTTAACCCCTTCTGTACCCGTGATGTACTTTTCACTATATTATGGCTACTGTTAGGCGATTATAATCAGTTTAAAAGGGGCCTCCAGCCATTAACAGGCTTCCAACTATCTCACTTAACCCTTTTTACTACCCCATGATCCTTCCTAAACTGCACAACATCGTATAAATGCATCTATAATAAAATATAACACACGTCGCCGGTAAAGATGGGGTTAACAGTATAACACACGTCGCCGGTAAAGATGGGGTTAACAGTATAACACACGTCGCCGGTAAAGATGGGGTTAACAGTATAACACACGTCGCCGGTAAAGATGGGGTTAACAGTATAACACACGTCGCCGGTAAAGATGGGGTTAACAGTATAACACACGTCGCCGGTAAAGATGGGGTTAACAGTATAACACACGTCGCCGGTAAAGATGGGGTTAACAGTATAACACACGTCGCCGGTAAAGATGGGGTTAACAGTATAACACACGTCGCCGGTAAAGATGGGGTTAACTGTATTTTTTAGTTTCCTCGCTAGACCTCCATCAAACTTAAAAAAACACCCCCTAGACCCCCCTTCAAGATAAATTTGTAAATTTTTCGGTAGACAAATGTACCGGCCAAAGGCCAGTTTATCTTTAAATTACAGGCTCGCTTTCGCTCGCCAGAAAAAATCGACGCCTAACTGGCACGAAAGGTCTTAATATTGACAAAGAAATGGGGCGAAAGGTCTTAAAATCGACAAACTAATGGAAGAAACGTCTTAAAATAAAAATAAAATATTATGGTAAACACGAGGGAGAAGGAGGTCCATAAAAAGTGAGTAGCACCCCCTTAATAGAAGTGTGAAGGAACTACATATGTGTGTTGGGGACTGTGTGTACATGATGTATGTCCTGGCCGTCCCTTGCCCATGTCCACTGCCCACACACACTCACCCAAACGTCACACCAGCATCGTTTATAATCCTTTCACTATTTCAATACCCAAATTTAATTGGTAATTTTTTACATTTACACAATCGCAAGTTTTCCAGACAAAACATGGATTTTCCTCCCGGTTTTCATGTGATTCATGCTGCAGAAATGTCCCGTTTTGGCTATACCCAATTACCCCGACAAATTCCATATTTTGTCATTAACCTAACCTGAAAAACTAACCTAACCTGGGGGCCGCCACCCCCAGACCCCCGCTGATATTAGCACTGATAATTATAGAGAATGAGGAAATACCAAAAATACGGTGGAAAAGATAAAACAATCAGATCTCCAGTGATTCAAGATGGCCACCTTTCCCTTATTTACCCCTCTTAGTTTAATGACAAATATTTACAAAGGTTGAGCTATCTCGCGCATGTGTAAATCTGAAATAATTCCATTTAATCTATATTCTGGTTATCAAAAGACTTTTCCATGCAGTTCAGGGAGGATATCTTTGAATTGTAAGGATAAACATGATCTCAAACAACTCTCTGGCCCACATAAGTTCTTCCTAAGATGAATATAATAGTTCAACAATAGCAAAAATAAATAAAATGCGTACTAATCTTCAAGAGGTTAATATAATAAGTATATGCAAATTATACAGCTTTAACCCCTTCTGTACCGGCGACGTATTTGTTTTTATATTCTAGCCATATTTAGACGATTTTGTGCAGCTTAAGAAGGATCTGTGGAAGTAAAAAAGGGTTAAGTAAGAAAGTTACAAGCCTGTTAATTGCTGGAGGCCTATTTTTAAACTGAATAATATCGTCTATTAGTAGCCAGAATAAAGTTAAAAGAAAGGCACCGGTACTGAAGGGGTTAATCAATATTTCGGCGATCCTTTGCAGAAGTATCAGAAACTAAACTGAAGATGGATACATTTTGGAGACTAACTTCAATCAAATGTTGAGGTCATAATTATGCAACCAGACCAGTGTTGAGGATAAATGTCAAGAGGAAAAGTACTATGCCCTGTTCCAAATAAGTAGGCCAAAACTCCTGAACATTAAGGGGGGTCACCGGCTTTTTTGTATCTTTCTCTCCTGTTCTCTCTTTCCCTGGCTTGTATCCATTCGGCCCCATTCAGCCAACTGTTTTAAGACGTTTATCCCCATCCAGGTGTCGATTTCTTCCTGGCGAGCGATAGCGAGTCAGCATTGTATGGAGAAATCCGGCTTCGCCGGAGAAATTTTACTATCGAAAAATGTACAAATTTAGCTTGCTGTCAAAACAAAAATATATATATGCTAGCTTGCTACCGCTCGCCAGGAAAATATTGACACCTGGATGGGGGTAAACGTCTTATAACAGTAGGCTGAATGGGGCCGAATGGATACAAGCCAAAGAGAGAGGGAGAGAAATATAAAAAAGCAAGGTGGCTCCCTTAACCCCTATAACTCACAAAAGACTACTGTAGAGTAATCCAGCTAATATGTCTACCATTGGGGAAGGCTAAGGCAGGAAAGACTACTGTAGAGTAATCCAGCTAATATGTCTACCATTGGGGAAGGCTAAGGCAGGAAGGACTACTGTACAGTAATCCAGCTAATATGTCTACCATTGGGGAAGGCTAAGGCAGGAAGGACTACTGTAGAGTAATCCAGCTAATATGTCTACCATTGGGGAAGGCTAAGGCAGGAAAGACTACTGTACAGTAATCCAGCTAATATGTCTACCATTGGGGAAGGCTAAGGCAGGAAAGACTACTGTACAGTAATCCAGCTAATATGTCTACCATTGGGGAAGGCTAAGGCAGGAAAGACTACTGTACAGTAATCCAGCTAATATGTCTACCATTGGGGAAGGCTAAGGCAGGAAAGACTACTGTACAGTAATCCAGCTAATATGTCTACCATTGGGGAAGGCTCAGGCAGGGAATAGGTGAAGAAATTAACAGCTCATTTCCTCTAGCCCTTTTTGAGTTACAGAGGTTAGGGTTCACTATTTCTGGCCTACCTATTTGGAACAGGGTACAGTTAGTTAGATACCGACTCATGTATTTGGAACAGGGTACAGTTAGTTAGATACCGACTCATGTACTCCTATCGCTAATATCAAGATGGTCAATTAAAGGGAGACAGACCGTTTTTCTGGACCCCCTTCTCCCTAATGTTTAGCCCCACTAGTTTTGAGATGTTATGACGTTGATTCCATTGGTTTGGGGATTTTATGACCTTTCACCCCATTTTTTTTGTCAATATTAGGACCCTTCGTGCCATTTAGGTGTCGATGTTTTCTTGGCGAGCGATAGCGAGCCTATTATTTTAGGAGAAATCGGCCTCTGATCTGGACAGTTTTCTACCGAAAAATGTACAAATCTATCTTGAAGGGGGGGGGGGGGGGTTCTAGGGGATGTTTTTCTAAGCTTGATGGAGGTCTAGCAAAGAAACTAAACAAATATATGAATACATAAATATATAGACCAAACAAACAGACAGTCTCTCCATAAATATATAGACCAAACAAACAGACAGTCTCTCCATAAATATATAGACCAAACAAACAGACAGTCTCTCCATAAATATATAGACCAAACAAACAGACAGTCTCTCCATAAATATATAGATCAAACAAACAGACAGTCTCCCCTTAAAACAGTCACAGATCAAACAAACAGACAGTCTCCCCTTAAATATATAGACCAAACAAACAGACAGTCTCTCCATAAATATAGACCAAACAAACAGACAGTCTCTCCATAAATATATAGACCAAACAAACAGACAGTCTCTCCATAAATATATAGACCAAACAAACAGACAGTCTCTCCATAAATATATAGACCAAACAAACAGACAGTCTCTCCATAAATATATAGATCAAACAAACAGACAGTCTCTCCTTAAATATATAGACCAAACAAACAGACAGTCTCTCCATAAATATATAGACCAAACAAACAGACAGTCTCTCCATAAATATATAGACCAAACAAACAGACAGTCTCTCCATAAATATATAGATCAAACAAACAGACAGTCTCTCCTTAAATATATAGACCAAACAAACAGACAGTCTCTCCATAAATATATAGACCAAACAAACAGACAGTCTCTCCATAAATATATAGACCAAACAAACAGACAGTCTCTCCATAAATATATAGACCAAACAAACAGACAGTCTCTCCTTAAATATATAGACCAAACAAACAGACAGTCTCTCCATAAATATATAGACCAAACAAACAGACAGTCTCTCCTTAAATATATAGACCAAACAAACAGACAGTCTCTCCATAAATATATAGACCAAACAAACAGACAGTCTCTCCATAAATATATAGACCAAACAAACAGACAGTCTCTCCTTAAGTTTGCTTACGTATTACCAAGAAAGGCTATAATTAATCACATACATCCCCGTTATAATTCACTGTTAACCCTTTCTGTACTCGCGACGGCTTTTTTTGATTATATTACAGCTATATTTAGACGATTTTATGAAGCTTAGAAAGAACAAATGGTAGCAAGACAAATGTAATGAGATAGTTTGTTGCCTTTTAATGGTAGCAAGACAAATGTAATGAGATATTTTGTTGCCTTTTAATTGATATAATCCTTCCTAAGCTGCATAAAAACGTCTAATAATTGCCAGAATATAATATAAAGGACGTCACCGGTACAAAGAGGGTTAAGGGGCTGGTGGCCGGTTTTTTGGTCTAATAATTCATGTATTAATTTATTTTTTAACTTCCTCGCTAGACCTCCATCAAGCTTAGAAAAACTCCCTCTAGACACCCCTTTAAGATAAATTTGTCACGGCCGCAGGCCGGTTACTCTTAAAATTACAGGCTCGCTACCGCTTGCCAAGAAAAAATCGACACCTAAATGGCACGAAAGGTCTTAAAATTGACAATGACATGGTGTGAAAGCTATTAAAATCGCCAAACTAATGGGTCGAACGTCATAAAATCTGAAAACTAATGGGGCTAAACATGAGGAAGAAGGGGGACCAGAAAAGCGGCCCATGTCCCTTTAACGTTCAGCAACTACAGTATTTCGCCATCACCAACTTATCCTTCTCACCGCCAACACCAATAGCGCCAAGTATGTTTATCAGACTATCAACAAGCAGGATAACAAGCGTACAGACACACACATACACATGCACACACATATACACACACACATACATATATACACACACACACACATATACAGTACACACACACACGCACACACATATACACACACACATACACAAACACACACACGGCCCGGTAGCGTAGTGGTAGCGCGCTCGACTGACAATCAAGAGTTCCGGGGTTGGAATCCTTGGCCGGGTGGAAATAATTTGGGTTCGTCTACTTTCACGTGGTAGCCTCTGTTCACCTAGCAGAGAATAGGTACCGGACGTAATTGGAGGAGTTGTGACCTCGCTGCTCGGGTGTGTGGTGTGTGGAAAAAGGTCTCAGCCTTACCAATAGATCGGACAATAAGAGTTCTAAGCTCTCTTCAGGGAGGATAATAGCTGGCGAGAGATCCTCAAGGATCCTCAAGATCGTAGGTAAATGACATCCCAGTCCCTATTACTCACTATCACTCCTAAACGGGGATGGTTGGTTTTATGGTCTATTTATTCATTTATTTCTCTAGTTTTTAGTTTCCTCGCTAGACCTCCATCAAGCTTAAATATACACCACTTAGACCCCCCTTTAAGATAAATTTGTAAATTTTTCGGTAGAAAAATATCTCTAGATAAGGCCGACTCCTCATAAAATTACAGGCTCGCTTTCGCTCGCCAGGAACAAATCGATACCTAAATGGTACGAAAGGACCTAATATTGACAACAAATGGGGTGAAAGGTCTTAAAATCGCCACATTACTGGAACGGACGTCTTAAAATCACAAAGCTATAGGAGTTAAACATGAGGGAGAATGGGAGCCATACAAAGTAACCATCTCCCCTTAACTCATCCTCACTCCCATACCATGCTCCTCCTCAACACCACCATCCTCACTCCCATACCATGTTCCTCCTCAACACCACCATCATCAGGAGTGTCTGTCCATCACATAGTAACCATCTCCCCTTAACTCATCCTCACTCCCATACCATGCTCCTCCTCAACACCACCATCATCAGGAGTGTCTGTCCATCACATAGTAACCATCTCCCCTTAACTCATCCTCACTCCCATACCATGCTCCTCCTCAACACCACCATCCTCACTCCCATACCATGCTCCTCCTCAACACCACCATCATCACTCCCATACCATGCTCCTCCTCAACACCACCATCATCAGGAGTGTCTGTCCATCACATGGTAACCATCTCCCCTTAACTCATCCTCACTCCCATACCATGCTCCTCCTCAACACCACCATCCTCACTCCCATACCATGTTCCTCCTCAACACCACCATCATCACTCCCATACCATGCTCCTCCACAACACCACCATCATCAGGAGTGTCTGTCCATCACATAGTAACCATCTCCCCTTAACTCATCCTCACTCCCATACCATGCTCCTCCTCAACACCACCATCATCACTCCCATACCATGCTCCTCCTCAACACCACCATCATCACTCCCATACCATGCTCCTCCTCAACACCACAATCATCAGGAGTGTCTGTCCATCACATAGTAACCATCTCCCCTTAACTCATCCTCACTCCCATACCATGCTCCTCCTCAACACCACCATCATCAGGAGTGTCTGTCCATCACATAGTAACCATCTCCCCTTAACTCATCCTCACTCCCATACCATGCTCCACCTCAACACCACCATCATCAGGAGTGTCTGTCCATCACATAGTAACCATCTCCCCTTAACTCATCCTCACTCCCATACCATGCTCCTCCTCAACACCACCATCATCAGGAGTGTCTGTCCATCACATAGTAACCATCTCCCCTTAACTCATCCTCACTCCCATACCATGCTCCTCCTCAACACCACCATCATCAGGAGTGTCTGTCCATCACATAGTAACCATCTCCCCTTAACTCATCCTCACTCCCATACCATGCTCCTCCTCAACACCACCATCATCACTCCCATACCATGCTCCTCCTCAACACCACCATCATCAGGAGTGTCTGTCCATCACACGGTAACCATCTCCCCTTAACTCATCCTCACTCCCATACCATGCTCCTCCTCAACACCACCATCATCAGGAGTGTCTGTCCATCACATAGTACACTAACAAAAATTACATCAGCATTTTTGTTTCTATGTGTACGGGGTCAAAATGCCTGGATACACACAGTTTAAAGCAGTGCAAGTCATAGGATGAAGGAAAGATTGGTAGGGAGACAAATTTCCAGAGTTAATTTGTAGATGTAGAGTAGAATAAAGACTAAGAAAATATTTAAATTATTGAGTTGGATAGCTAGACAGATTAGGGATGTGACTGTGTTGAAAGGTAGGTGCCACCTACTCGCTGTGAGGCAGGGGGTATGCACTGAGAGAGGTCTGAAGAACAATGATAGTTGTAATAGCGGTAGAAGAGTGGAAGAGATGCAACATTGCGGCATGTAGAAATAGATTGTTGGGAATTAGTAAGAGGTGGTGAGTTGATAAGAGAGAATGCTTTGGACTCTACCCTTTCCAGAAATGTGGTATAAAGGGAACCTCTCAACACATATGATCAATATTCGATACATGGACGCACGGAGCCCCTGGATAGAGTAAGAAGCTGTGCTGGGGTAAAAAACCTACAAAGACGGTTGAGCACACCCAACCTTTGGAAAGCCGCCTTAGCAAGCATGGTGATATGGTCTTTCAAGTAAAGGTTAGAAGAAAAAGAGACACCAAGGATAGAGAAGATGAGGGGTGGATTAGTGTATTAATAAAGAATAAAGGATACTCATGTGGAAGATTGAAACAGATAGACAGATGAAGAAATTGGGTTTTGGAAGCATTGAAAGTAACAAGATTTTCTATGCGCCAATCATATATTATTGAAAGATCAGAGGATAGGAACGCCATGCCCTCATCGAGTAAGCTTTGGAGTTGAGGTTGTCGAAAACCAGTTGAATAGTGTAAGGTAGAGTCATCAGCATATGAGTTGATAGGACGAGAGGTACAGTTGAGAAGATTATTAATGATTATTAGAAATAGGACTGGAGATAGGACAGAACCCTGAGGAACACCAGAGTTGAAAGTTTGAATAAGTGAACGATGACCATTCACAACCGCACTTATGGAACGGCCAAAAAGGAAATTAGCGAAAAACGCACAGACAGAGGGATGGAAGCCAAAAGATGGTAGTTTGGAAAGAAGTGATTAGTGTCAGACTCTATTCTACCTATTTCATAACCACCCTCAACCAACTTCATCAACACATCACTACCATTCCCTCACTCTCATCACCACCAACACTAACTACGTCATCACATCACCACCACCCTCAACCAACGTCATCAACACATCACTACCATTTTCTCACTCTCATCACCACCACCCTTTCAACCTCTTCGTCATCATTATCAGCTTTTAGCCCCTTCTGTACCAACAACGTAATTTAATGATATTTTAGCAAAATTCGAGTCCTTGGAGTGCCAATTGTATTTGTTGATTTTATTTATTGACTTTAGAAGTGAAGTTGGTTGGTGAAAAAATATGAATTTAGACGATTATATAAAGCTTAGGAAGAATATATGGTAGCTAAAAGGATTAATTGACATAGTATGTATCTATTTAATTGGTAGACGCCCTTTTTAAACTGCACACAATCCTAGGTTCGAGTCCTTGAAGTACCACATGTATTTATTACTTTCACTGATTTCATTGGTTAAGTTTATTTATAAATTAATTGGTGAGTTGGTGAAAACAAATATGAATATTCAAAAAAGATGTCACAGGTACAGAAGAGGTTAACACATCATCATCCCATCTACTGTATTAATCCAGCTCCTTGCCTGTACAGCAAAGAGGAGAGGCGTTGATGGGTCGGCCAGTGACAACAACAATCAACTATAACACAACAAGGATCAAAGGTGGAGGCACTAGTGGCGTCATGTTCAGTGGGAGAGGGTCGGGATTGATGGAGGAGGGGGGCAGCATTTGAGGGGAGACTGATGGATTTGAGAGAGTGAGGGGGAGGGGAGTTAAGAGCAGGGTTACCAAATCAAGCCTGCTAGACAGTAAGTAGATGCCGATAAGCGCTAAAGTAAGGCCACAATCTCTAGAATATCAACTCTAAATTGGCTCAAATCTTCAGAATATCTCTATAATTCATGCCGCTAGATGTACAAATTAGCCTCTAGTAAACACCTCCAGATCTAACGGGAAAGTAGCTAAACTGGCAACACAGTTTAAGAGGAAAGCGGATCTGTTTGCCTGTCTGCCTGTCACCAAGTATTCATATTATCACCAACCTACCAATTAAATATATACATTAAATATATAACTTACAAATATATCTAATTAATGAAATCAATGAAACTAATAAATACATGTGGTTCTCCAAAGATATAACAAACATCACCATCCCAACTCACTATCACCAACAAGAATACCACCATCGTCAAGTATTGTTACCTGTTTATCACCAAGCAGGCCTTTAAGGGGAGGCAGACCATTTTTCTGGACCCCCTTCTCCCTAAGACGTTCGGCCCATTAATTTGGCGATTTTAACCACTTTCGCCCCATTTCGTTGTCAATTTTAAGACCTTTCGTGCCATTTAGGTGCCGATTATTTCCTGGCGAGCGATAGCGAGCCTGCAATTTAAAGAGGAACCGGCCTTCGGCCGGGACATGTTTCTACCGAAAAATTTACAAATTTATCTTGAAGGGGGGTCTAGGGGTGTTTTTCTAAGCTTGATGGAGGTCTAGGGAGGAAACTAAAAAAATACATGAATAAATTAATTAATAGACCAAAACACGGTCAGTCTCCCCTTAATAAATCAAACATCCGTCCACACCTCTCACTATCACCATCAATACCCTCGTACTTTCATCACCAACACCAACACCAACTTCATGAAGACACCTCATGCATTAAGGGCACGTTATTTGTGTTATGTACGGTATATATATATTAAATTATCGCTCGCCAGGAAAACAAATCGACACCTAAATGGCACAAAAGGTCTTAAAATGTATATAAATGGGACGAAAGGTTTTAAAATTGCTAAAGAATTGGAGCGACCGTCTTAAAATCTCAAAACTAATTAGGCTTAACATGAAGGAGAAGGGTGTTCAGAAAAAAAAACTCTAAGTGAAAATTTCCCCTCAACTCAGCTCCTTGCAGGTTGGGTGGTCAACGACAATAACAATGAACCCAAACACAACATCAACAGTGTTCGAAGGGAGATGGGGGAGGAGGAGAGAAGGAAGGGCCAAGGGAAGAAGTGGAAAGGGAGGGGAAGGGCAGAGGAGAGGGGAGATGTATAGGGAAGGGAAAAGTAGGGGAGAGACGGAGAAGGAGGAGGTGAACAGGAAGGCAAGAGGGGGACAATATTCGACAACAGCAGGATGGAGTTGAGAGAAGAGAAATAGGATGAGAATGAGATCGGGAGGGGAAAGAGAGGCTGGAGATAGGAGAAGGTAACAATAAGGTTATTTCTATTCCTAAAAGAAAATAACAAACACCGCCAGTGCATAATTTTACTCCTTGCCCAGGCCCAGAACAGGAGAGGCGTCGGTGGGTTGGTCAGTGTCAACAATAATCAACCGTACCACAACAATCATCAAAGGTGCTGGCCACAATTGGGACGGTGTTCAAAGGAAGATAGTTGGAGTCGACAGAGAGGAGGGAGATGGGAAATTAAAT
Source organism: Paralithodes platypus (assembly GCA_032716605.1). Lineage (NCBI taxonomy): Eukaryota > Metazoa > Arthropoda > Malacostraca > Decapoda > Lithodidae > Paralithodes > Paralithodes platypus. The sequence continues at coordinate 35,637,560 of CM064489.1, read as the reverse complement.
TGAAATTACTGTTTCGAGGCCATTTGATTCCGCGCTCAACCACTGGAGTAGCGCCCACATTTATTATTACAGAATGACCAATGACTCAACAGGTGGGTAGCATATACAACAGCTATTTGACAATGAGTAATGCAAAGATATATATAACTTACATACACGTTAAACACATGTGTAATATTACTCAAAAGAAGCTGCCCTGTGGATTAATTTGTGTATTTGTAATTGACAGACGATATAAATATCTATATCTATCCATCTATATAAATGAACTATATATATACACATATATATATATATATATATATATATATATATATATATATATATATATATATATATACAGTATATATATATATTATATACATAATCAACAAGTCTCCATAGTTTAATGAACACATTATAACACAGGACCTCACAACGGTACGAAGTCAGAATGGGGAGCAGTCAAAAGTGGTGTCCCCCAGGGATCTGTATTAGGTCCTCTGTTGTTTGTTATATACATAAATGACCTTGATTTAGGTATAACTAGTAGGATAAGCAAATTTGCAGACGATACCAAAATGGGGAGAAAAATTGATTCAGATAGAGATATAGAGTGCCTCCAAAGGGATCTAGATACCTTACACGAATGGTCAGTAAATTGGCAGATGAAGTTTAACATTGACAAATGCAAGGTATTAAAGATAGGGAAGATGCATACAAATGTTAAATATAAACTAGCTAATATGGAATTAGAAAACTCGAATTGTGAGAAAGATCTAGGTGTGTTTGTTAGCAATGATTTGAAGCCTAGAATACAGTGTAAAAGTGTTCGAAACAAGGCAAACAGGATTCTCGGGTTCATCTCTAGGAGTGTGAGTAACAGAACTGCTGATGTTATCTTAAAACTTTACTTGTCATTAGTGAGACCCCATATGGATTATGCTGTTCAATTTTGGTGTCCTTATTACAGAATGGACATAGATTCATTGGAGAGAGTACAACGTAGAATGACAAAAATTATCCATAATATTAGAAATCTTCCGTATAAAGAAAGGTTGAAGAAATTAGGCTTACATTCGTTAGAGAGACGCAGAGTTAGAGGGGACATGATAGAGGTATTCAAGTGGGTTAGTGGAATTAATAAAGGGGACATGAAAAATGTACTAAAGCTCAGTGATAGCGAAAGAACTCGTACAAATGGTTTCAAATTAGATAAATTTCGTTTCAAGAAAGATATAGGCAAATATTGGTTTGGTAACAGAGTTGTAGATAGGTGAAATAGGCTACCAAGTGCTATAGTGGGATCAAGAACGATAGGGACCTTTAAGATACAATTAGATAGGCATATGGACGAGATGGGTTGGGTGTGAGGGTGATCTGTCAGGTGTGGCCCAGGTGTGGGGATCTGCAGATCCCCGTTTTTCTGACCTCTGACCGTTTCGGTGAGGTAAGTCATAATGGTGTTTTTAAGCTGGGCTTATAATTAGGGTTGGGTGTGACAGGGATCTGCCTTGTGTAGGCCAATCGGCTTTCTGCAGACTTCCATTTTCTTATGTTCTTATGTTCTTATGTTTTGTAAGCAAATGTTCAAAGTAAAAATACAAGTGGGACAACAACATTGAAGGGGAGAGTTGAGGGGCCGAGGGAGATGGGGGAGAGGAGGGGGGGGGGGGGGGGGAGGTTCACCCCCCCCCCCCCCACAACACACAGATCACACACACCCTACAACACAGATTAGGCTACACCCCCCACAACACACTGATCACATCCCCACAATACACTGATCACCCCCCCCCATAACACACAGATCACACTCCCACAACGCACAGATCACCCCCCCCCCACACACAGATCACACTCCCACAACACACTGATCACACTCCCCAAAACACACAGACCCCCCCCCCCACAACACACCTATCACCCTCCCACAACGCACAGATCCGCCCCCCCCCCCCCACAATACACAGATCACACTCCCACAACACACATATCACACTCCCACAACACATAGATCACACCCTCCACAACACACAGATCACACTCCCACAACAAACTGATCACACTCCCCACAACACACAGATCACCCCCCCCCCACAACACACACATCACCCCCCACAATATACAGATCACCCCCCACAATACACAGATCACGCCCACAACACACAGATCACACCCCACAACATACAGATCACCCCCCTAACACACAGATCACACCCCACAACACACAGATCACCCCCACAACACACAGATCACAACCCACAACACACATATCACCCCCACAATACACAGATCACACCCCAACAACACACAGATCACACCCACAACAAACAGATCACACCCCACAACACACAGACCACAACCAACAACACACAGATCACACCCCCCAACACACAGATCACACCCCACAATACACAGATCACACCCCACAATACACAGATCACACCCCCACAACACACAAATCACACCCCCACAACACACAGATCACACCCCCACAACACACAGATCACCCACCCCCACAATACACAGATCACACTCCCACAACACATATATCACACCCACAACACACAATCACCCCCCACAACACACAGATCACCCCCCACAACACACAGATCACACCCCACAACACACAGATCACATCCCCACAACCCAGAGATCACCCCCCTAAAACACACAGATCACACCCCCACAACACCCAGATCACCCCCACAACACACAAATCACACACCCGCAACACAAAGATCACACCCCTACACCACACATATCACACCCCACAACACACAGATCACAACCCCACACCCCACAACACACATATCACCCCCACAACACACAGATCACCCCCACAACACACAGATCACCCGCACGACACACAGATCGCCCCCACAACACACAGATCACCCCCCACAACACACAGATCACCCCCCACAACACACAGATCACACCCCCACAACACACAGATCACCCCCCACAACACACAGATCACACCATCAGAACACACAGATCATACCCCCACAACACACAGATCATACCCCACCACGTATAGATCACACCCCCACAACACACAGATCACACCCCAACAACACATAGATCACCTACCCACAACACACAGATCACACCCACCACAACACACAGCTCACGCCCCCCTCACAACACACATATCACCCCCCACAACATACATATCACCCACCACAACACACAGATAACACCCCCACAACACACAAACCACCCCCACAACACATAAATCACACCCCACAACACACAGATCACAACCCACAACACACATATCACCCCCCCACAATACACAGATCACACCTCCCACAACACACAGATCATACCCCCACAACACACAGATCACACCTCCCACAACACACAGATCATACCCCCACAACAAACAGATCACCCCCCACAACACACAGATCACACACCCACAACACACAGATCACACACCCATACCACACAGATCACACACCCACAGCACACAGATCACACCCCCACAACACACAGATCACACCCCCACAACACACATATCACACCCCACAACATACAGATCACGCCCACAACACACAAATCACACTGACAACACACAGACCACACCCCCACAACACGCAGATCAACACCCACATCACACCCCATAACACACAGATCAACCCTCACAACACACAGAAAACACCCCCGCAACACACAGATCACCCCCCACAACACACAGCTCACACCCCCCCACAGCACACAGATCACACACCCACAACACACAGATCGCACACCCACAACACATAGTTCACACCCCCACAACACAGATCACACACCCCACAACACACAAATCACCCCCCCCCACAATACACAAATCACATCCCCCACAATACACAGATCAACCCCCCACAACACACAGATCACACCCCACAACACACATATCAACCCCCAAAACACACAGATCACACCCCACAACACACAGATCACACCCCCACAACACACATATCACACCCCAACAACGCACAGATCAACCCCCCACAACACACAGATCACACCCCCCACAACACACAGATCGTACACCCCAACACACAGATCATACACCACCAACACACAGATCACCCCCGCACAACACACAGATCACACACCCACAACAAACAGATCACACCCCCACAACATACAGATCACACCCCCACAACACATAGATCACACCCCCCACAACACATAGATCCCACCCCCACAACACACAGATCACACCCCCCAACACACAGGTCACACCCCTACAACACACAGAGCACACACCCCACCACACACATATCACCCTCCCCCCCACAACACACAGATCACACCCCCACAACACTCAGATCACCCCCCCCCCCCCCCCACAACACAGAGCACCCCCCCACAACACAGATCACCCCCCTCCCCCACAACAACATATCACCCCCCTCCCACAACACACAGATCACCCCCCCCCCCCCACATATCACACGCCCCCACAACACTCACACAGACAGATCACACGTCCCCACAAGACACACACACACACACACACACAAACACAACTAAACAATATACCCCGAATAAAGCTTTTAGGGTGAAAAGTTAGTGTCGGACTGTGTGAGGGAGAAAGAGAAAAAGAAAGTTACAAACACAATACAAGTACAGAAGAGAGAAATAACATATATAAACAAATATTGAAAGATTGATATATGAAAATGGAAAGTGTAAAGAAAATCCATCAGTAATGAACTCCGATTCATCTCGGCATAGGGTTGTGATTTGCTGTGATGTTTTATTTGTTTTCGTTTCCGGAACCTTTGACACACTACTCCTCCCAAATGGCTCCCTCCACAGCATTGAATAGTAAGACCAAAGTTGTTCGCAGAGCCTAAATGAACAAAGTGAACCTGCTAGATTTCCGCTACACTAGCTATGTAGGTCTTTTCGCTGCGCTAACAATGCTTCACAATAAGACACAATTCATTTGTCAATGTTATTTTTCACGTTTGACAGCATATACCGGTACTCACGTTCAGCTTTGTCGAATTGCTCAAACGGAACAAATGGACAAAGAAGAGCTACAGCATGACCTATGAATACCATACATGCAAACAGGCGCAGTTTCCATAACACAGGTCAATGAATATTGACATGGATAAAAAACACCATCTGAGGAAGAGCACTTTATTGACAACGTTTCGCAGATAGCTTCATCAGGTCACTGAATATCTGCGAAACGTTGTCAATAAAGTGCTCTTCCTCAGATGGTGTTTTTTATCCATTCTGTCTACTTTTCAAGTACCACTCAACAATATTGACATGTCTGTAATGGCTAAATGGCCACACACACGACAATGCTCCGCAAGATTGTCTAAAACGGGATGTAGCAGAATCGGGATGTATTGAATTAAACTTAATTATTTGTGCATATGAAAATGAAATATTGTAAATAAATATGTATTTTTTTTTAAACTTACAGTATGTACAAAATTGCAGCGGCACTCACTATAGGCCTAGTCTATTAATTAAAGTTAGGCCAGAAATCTTGACCACTAACCCCAATAACTAAAAGAGAGCTAGAACAATCGGCCTAATTTGTCTACTGTTTGGGAAGAGTTAGTCAGGGAATAGGTGTGGAAACTTGCAGACCATTTGCTCTCGCCCTTTTTTAGTTATATTACATAGAGGTCAAGATTTCTGGCATAATTATAATACAAAGACTATAGATAAATTCGGAAAACAAATGTACATTATGATAAATTAATTAGAACTATAATTATAATACATAACAAACATTCAGTTACAGTTCCTATGGAGTACCGGTAAAAGAAACCAATCAAAACATTCATCCTATCAAAACAATAACGTACCCAGTATACTATCAAAACAATAACGTACCCAGTATACTATCAAAACAATAACGTACCCAGTATACTATCAAAACAATAACGTACCCATTATACTATCAAAACAATAACGTACCCATTATACTATCAAACAATAACGTACCCATTATACTATCAAAACAATAACGTACCCAGTATACTATCAAAACAATAACGTACCCATTATACTATCAAAACAATAACGTACCCATTATACTATCAAAACAATAACGTACCCAGTATACTATCAAAACAATAACGTACCCAGTATACTATCAAAACAATAACGTACCCAGTATACTATCAAAACAATAACGTACCCAGTATACTATCAAAACAATAACGTACCCAGTATACTATCAAAACAATAACGTACCCATTATACTATCAAAACAATAACGTACCCATTATACTATCAAAACAATAACGTACCCAGTATACTATCAAAACAATAACGTACCCAGTATACTATCAAAACAATAACGTACCCATTATACTATCAAAACAATAACGTACCCAGTATACTATCAAAACAATAACGTACCCAGTACACTAATTATATTCATCCTATCAAAACAATAACGTACCCAGTACACTAATTATATTCATCCTATCAAAACAATAACGTACCCAGTACACTAATTATATTCATCCTATCAAAACAATAACGTACCCAGTACACTAATTATATTCATCCTATCAAAACAATAACGTACCCAGTACACTAATTATATTCTGACAGACAGCATACAATTGTATTAAGCTTGGAAAGATCTCTCATAATCAATATATTAAACAACAATGCCATTCTCTTGCAAAATGGCTAACAGTAGACAACTAAATTTACATAAGAAAATACCGATGTATTTTCTTATGCAGAAAACGAGTATGGTTAAAAAAATAGAAAACAAGAACAAGAAAATGACACCAGTTAAGAAAGAGGGTTGCACCTAAAACCTCCAGTATCTGGCTGAGTGTAACAAGGGCCGATGTTCATAGATATCAATACATATGTTGATAATACCATGTCTAAAAGTACGTTATTTAACCCCTTCTGTACCAGCGCCGTCTTTTTAACTTTACAGTGGCTACTATTAGACGATATTAGGCAATACACATACTTCGAATGATCTCATTTAATAATTTTTGCTACCACAGATCCTTCTTTAACTGCACAAGATCGTCTAAATACAGCTAGAATAAAGTTGAAAAGACGTTGCCGGTACAGAAGGGAAGAATTGGTAAAAGGATACATTTTCTTCTTCCTTCATTGGTAGCGTTCATGAAACTGGCCAAATTGTTTATTGGCAATTCTTTATCTCGTTTCGGCAATTGAGAGAGGAATAAAGGCAAAGTGGAACTAAAGAAAATGATAGACTCGAGAAATGAGAGAGGGATACAAATAACAGGGGTCCTAGAGAGACAGATAGACTCGGGAAATGAGAGAGGGATAAAGACAAAGGGGACCTAGAGAGACAGATAGACTTGGGAAATGAGAGAGGGATAAAGACAAAGGGGACCTAGAGAGACAGATAGACTTGGGAAATGAGAGAGGGATAAAGACAAAGGGGACCTAGAGAGACAGATAGACTTGGGAAATGAGAGAGGGATAAAGACAAAGGGGACCTAGAGAGACAGATAGACTCGGGACATATGAGAGAGATAAAGACAAAGGGGACCTAGAGAGACAGATGGACTCGGGGACCAAAGAGGATTAAAGTAAGTAGAGAAGTTCAGGTATAAAAGGAGAGGAAGAAAGAATTGATCAGATCGAAATAGAAGGAGAAGGTTTATATTAACAAATGGGACAGTAAGAATGATATATATACAGTATATGTTACCATAAAATATAAGAAAGTCTTAATATAGTAAATGCGTTAATCAGATTATAGTAAGAAAATATTTTTAACAATAGAATAAGAAAGTAAAAGAACAAGAAAGGGTCAGACAAATGTGTGAAAGAAGGGATAGCAATTACACACAAAAAACGAAGATAAAAATGAGAACAATTTCTTACACCAATTATAAAGGTGGATAATAAGGAAACATGGACGATTTGTTAATTATATGGTATATATATATATATTAAGAAAGCAATAATAGACAATCAATGAAAGAAACATTATACAAAAGAACAATTCAGGAGCCAGAGGGGTAGGCCTAAATAAGTAATACTTAATCCCTTCTGTACCGACGACGTTTTCTCCTTTTATTCTAGCTACATGAAGACGAATTTGCGAGGTTTAATAAGGATTTGTGGTTGTAAAAATAGTTAGTGAGATAGTTCGAAGCTTGTTAATTGCTGGAGGCCCTTTTTAAACTGAATAAAATCGTCGAATAGTAGCCAGAGTAAGTTAAAAAGACGTCGCCGATACAGAAGGGGTTAATACAAAATAAAGAAATACTTAATTATTTAAGGTGTAGTAAAATAGAATTAGAAACCCTTAAAAATCAGAGGGGATTGATACTAAGAAAATATACGCTCCGTGAACAAAGACAAAGTATGAGAGGAAGAACTATCATTTACATAACAGAATGGAGAAACGAAAAACATATTTCATGGAGAAAAAGAAATCCATTCACCTGTGTTCTCCATCTAAAGAAAAACATATAATAACTGGGTTTAAGCTGTCGTGGCTTGAAAGTTGATGGAATTGTGCTCTGAGGAAATAAGTTCTATAATAATGTAGTTCAGGGTATAAATGAATTTTCAAATGCAGAAGTTCTGCAATGTGGAGGAGTAATTGTTAAGTTGTTGCTACATTGAAGCTACGACTCAAAACTAGAAACATTTCAAAATTATAATACCCAGGGTTTCATCTTGAGAGGGTCAAGGATGAGGAATGTACAAGGCAGTATGCAGTGGTTTGAAGCGCTTGGCTCCCGGGAGGACCCTGTAGAATTGTGGAAAGTAGAACCCTGTCAGCAGCTGATGAATGCATTGAAGCCAAATTGAGGTCAAGGAGAAATTTCCTATCAGGTGAGACCCTGGTCATAATAGAAGAGAGGCGTACTGCCAGATTGAATGGAGATCTGGGTCAGCATAGGGCCCTGTCTCGCAGAGCAAAAACTTCTCTGAGGAGAGACAAAGTGAGGTATGTCAGGGAAATCACTAAGGAGGTCGAGGGGAATTTATCTGTAAATGACCTTCAGCCTGCTTACCAAGCCCTCAAGAAACTCCGCTTAAAGCCTACCCTCCAGATTAGTTCAGTTCAGATGGCAGATGGCCAACTCGCATCGGGTGATGATGAGTGCAGAGCTAACTGGGCTGAATACTTTGAGCAGTTGTACATGGCTTCTTCCAGTGGATATCCAACCACGAGTCCATGATCCACCAATTAGTGAATACCCTCCCTCCCTTGCCAAGGCTGTCGCTAAGCTGAAGGGTGGGAAGGCTCCTGGTATTTGTGCCATTCCTGGAGAACTATTGAAAGCTGGGCGTGAGTCCATGGTCCACGTGTTACGACCGGAATAAACAAGGGCACTCAATATTGGACTAGATGATAGGCTATATCTGCAACAACGGTACGCTAATTCCAAACCCTCGAACTATTATGCCGGTGAACAAAACACTTAAACCCTCCAGAGTTAATCTCCTGGATAACGGGGTATCAATTAACTGGGTTTTAGTGCACTTCTACAAAGGCTTTCCGGTGACGGCAAAGCCTACTCACAACAGGAGTACTTTACGTTAATAAAATGCTCTTAAGTAATAAAAATGCTTGAATAAACTATAACAAGATTTAATAAAGAAATATATGCTTACGTTAACTTTAGTGTGAGTCTGTACTCAACACTAAACTCTTCAATGCTCTATGAAAACACTGAATGTCTAGTCCTACAGCAATTAGATATGGAATCTTCTGGAAACGTCTCATGCTCTCAGATGCTCGTTAATATAGAACAGACATAATGCAGGGGCAGGACACCAAAGCGTGTATCGTAAATACACCAAGAAGTAGGATACATATATATAACAAGGGAGTGCAACAACTCTGTGACAGCACTAATAATAACCACTCAAAACAGTACTTCCTTAGCCAAAGTAACAGCCATACTGGGTTGTGCACCAAGCATCAACCTAGGCTAAAATAATACGTGAATTCCTAAAGCATACACAGATAAAGTTAATAAACACAATGCTGTCTTTTTACTAATAAAGTCTAGCAGCGGCATAAAAGGTACCAGGAGGCTAGGCAGAGCGCAAGCATGCTCGTAGCCTACTGTCTCCCCCTGAACAGATTTCCCTTATGTTACGTTTATTGACTAGGAGGCTCTCTTGGTGAGTCCAGATCTCAAGTATCTGGTCTTGCCCTGGCGCTCCACAAAGGTCAACACAAAGAGGTAGCGAGCATACGAGCAAGAGTAGGAAAAAGCCCTTCGCTCGTATACTGCTACACTCGCAAAGGAAAAATATGCACAAAGGTTACAGGCACCTAGCTCCGTCGAAGTCGTATAGGCTTTGACTCGCCATATACGTAACTCAGACAACGACTAAAGATACCTTCCACTGTCTAGAAATTAAATAGTAACAAAGAACAACTCAATAATTAGAAGCACCCAATGATAATATGACTCATGTGACTATGGCTAATAATCCCTAAAGCTAGTGCAAAACATATATGTGAGAACTGGTGCTGGTAATACGACTGGCCGAATATGGAAGTCGTATGCAGAACCAGAAGGGATAAGTAATTGAATAAAGATGAGAAGTAATGGAAAAGAAGAAGTTCAGAGAGAGAAACAGTAGTATAGGGGGTTAGATTGGGGGACAGATTGCAAGGGACGTCTAGTACCACGCACGCTATGCCAAGCTCTGCAGGAGAAGCGCGGCGGGGCCCCCAGCACCAAGACTAGGACAGCGGCACCCAATCACAGACCACTACATCATGAAATGCAGGCGTACTTAGGATGCGCCAAGCGCGCCAGCCAATCAAGGGCCTGGGAAAGCCCACGCGAGCGAGGGAGGCAAACATACGTACACACGCACATATTACTACCTCTCTGCCTCCTTCGCTCTTTCTCTTTAACTTCACACTGCAAATCTTATACTCTATGACTGATATAAAATACATCCATGTGTCACAGACAAGAATAAAGACCACCACTGATCTGGCTGTGACTACATGAATACTAGGAAAGAAAGAACATCGTTCTACGATTATTATAGCCCATTCCACTGCCCTGGTGAGCGCTAGCGAGTACGAGCACATTCTGGCAAGCTGGCCAGCGTAACACCCCGCCCAAGATGTTGGACGGTTTAACCTCAGGTAAACGCCACATCTGACCAGACAGAATGCTCATAAACCCCGCCTCACCCAGCTACTCCCCCAAGTTGTGAAAACAAGGCACAATCACAACATAAAACACTTCGTTATATAAAAAAAATCTACACAACACTTCCCCAAAAGAATAGTATCACTTAACATATTACGCTCAACGAGCAAGCTTCAACAAGCCTAGCCTACTAAGACAAAAACTCAGCATGTCTTAGATTCTTGCTGTAACATACTGCACTTATATACTATCAAAAGAAAGAGTTTTTATGTGAGGTTTTTGTATTATTTTTAATAGTGTTTTTGGCAGCTTTGCACTACAGGGGCAAGCCTAATTTTTCTCTACTCTCAAACACACACTGACTGAACGGCGAGGGTGCTCCTTAAGACATACCCTCCTGTGACAAACAATCAGCCAAAACATTATCAGTGACCTTAACATGCCACACATCCAACTTGTGGTCCGGCAGCAAAACAACACCTGGCACTGATAAACTGCCCAGTTCATCACAAGACTGGCACTTCTCTTCGCTCTCTCCGGCAACGGGACCTGCCAATAACCTTTCACTAGTTCTACCTTCGTGATAAGCGATGCAGCCCTGATGCGGTCTATGGGATCGTCAACTCTGGGTAATGGATAGGCGTCTGTCAGGGATAATGCACACACACTCTTGCAATCAACACACACACGGATCTTGCCACTTAACACAGGTTGCAAAGTTACAGGTTACGACCACTCACGATATTCCTTATCCCTCAGACCCTTCGTCAACATTAGTCCAGCTCTGCGTTTACAACAGGCCGTCGAGCAGGATTTATACGGTAGGGAGCCACTTTGAGCCTTGCACGGTCTCCAGCCTCCATGTCGGATTCTACCCCGTACATCAGGCCTGGAGAATCAACAAACATACGGACGTACTGCCACAGCCTAGTAAACAACTTCTCTTGACGCTTAGGAACAAGAGGTTGCAACTTATCTCGAAAAACAACATGCTCATTGCCCTCCCACAACCCATAAGAGACTGCAGTTTCTACACTATAGTCTCCCTCCTTCTCCACCTTTGTCCCTAGAACAGCCAGGTCATGAGAGGGACAATCTGTACCACCTGTGCAGTCACTCCCATAGTTCATAATTGCTAAGGCTTCCCCGCCGATACCGTACATGCGCACCCCCGCATTCCTTGCGACTAGATCTGCCTGCGCAGCATCACCGCCTTCAGCGACATGGTCAGATATAGTCGGTCTATGGTAGGGCTGTTGCATATTACTAGAGCAGCATTGGGAGGCTATGCGATGACCGGGCGCATCCACTCCACAGCCAACCTCACCAATCTGCTCAATGTCCTGATTCTGACCACTACCCTTAGCAGCCATGGGTCGACCCTGACCTGACAACCATGCCAAAGCCTCGTCGCCCACCTTGAACCACTGAAACAACGAGGCCAACGGTCTACTCACACTCAAGTGACCTGTCAGCAGAACATCGTGCACCGCATGAGTTGTGAGGCCTGGGTGCTCGGCACAAACAGTGGGGTATGAACCGAGTGGGTGCTGGAGCGCTGCACACTGCTGCTCAGGCAGGTGCTCAAGCGCTTCCACAGCCACCCGACTCATGTCCCCCGCCCACTGCTCCACCGAGACATGACAATCCCAACTCTTCACCACCTGCGCCTCACTGCCCCCCTCTCCTTCTCCACCTTGGCCGCTGCAGACCAACACAAGGACAGTAGGCTGCTCAGGTGGTTGCCTCACAAACTCCCTTAACAGGCTCACATGACATGCCTCCCCGTCCTCGCCGAGTTCAATAGCCCCGTTCCCACAACTCTCAATACTAGGATCTTCTCGTTGCACCTGGGAACTACTCTGTCGCGGAGTGCCATCACGCCCTACCATGTCACTATGGGGGACAGGTTCTGGGGCTACTCCGGAGCTCACTTTTGGGTCAAGTACCGAGTCACCAAGGAGTGTCGCTGAATCCAAACTCTCAACCCGACCAGCCTTGACATTCTCCTTCCAACCCTTTCTCCGCTGGTCTAAAACTTGGGTATTATGCTGTGACACCTGAGCGGACTGAGATCTCTCGAGCCCCGCTTGCCCCTCCCTACTCGTGTCGGCCGCCCTCTCGGCAACGACTAAGGGTGGAACCTCGGAAGTGAGCACCGCAAAGTCGTTACCGAGAAGGAGGTCGACCCCCTCAACTGGCAACTTCTCCACAACCCCCAAATCCAACTCTCGTGTCACACCGTCCACCTCAAGCTCTACTCTTACCAGCGGGTAAGACCGCGTAGCATTGATGCCTTGAACCACCACAACCCGAGCCGCGTTAATAGGCATGCCAGTGAAATTCTGAACAAGTGTCTGGGAAGTGCCCGTATCACGCAGCAACTCAAGCCTATGCTCCACACCAGCCCACCTCACAGTGCCGTGCCCCCTATGACCACAAAAAACATCTCGGATGGGTGACGAGCACTCCTGCTGCTTCTGCACCGGCAATGACTTCGCAACCGACTGTTAACCCCGGGCAAACGCAGAAGACCTCAAAGACACGCCAATGTTGCTCACTAGTGACACCACTGCTGTAGGCGGTGTGCTCGGACATGAGCGCGCAATATGCCCCTTCTCATGACACCTGAAACACTCCACTTCGCTCATGGACTTCCTCTGAGGTGAGGAAGGGCCCTGGCCTCTCTTTAACGGGAAGGGTTTAGACTTGGGATCATAATTGGCAACAGTACTCTTAAATGGATAATTATTTGTGTCATTAATTCGGGGGGGTGGAGTGGTACGCCCCTTGTTACCTGCCTCAGCTCTCTGTGCAGACCGGCACCCACGAATCAATGACAACCTGAGGTCAGCCATCTTAGCCGCCTCCTGCAGAGTTTTTGGTTGCTTTTCTTTCAGGTTAAGAGTCAAGTCACTGCCAGTACATTTAAAAAATTGCTCTAACAACACTAATTGCTTCACTGCCTAAAAAGTAGTTGCCTTCTCCGATCTTAGCCAATTCTCAAATGCATCTGACAGTTCACTAGCGTGTTCCTGGAAAGTATCCTCCTTTCTCTTGGGAACAGCCCTAAATTTCAGCCTATAGGTCTCTGGCTGCAACTCATATGCCCTCAGGACAGCCTCTTTCAACGCCTCGTAATTCACACAGGAATCTAGGGGCAAAGTATCATACGCCTTGAGTGCTTTCCCCGTCAAACGTGACGAAACAAGGGCTGCCCACTTCTCCTCGGCCCATTGGTGCTCCTGGCACTTTTTCTCGAACCGGAGAAAACATTTGGTAACTCCTAACTCATAAAAAACTGGAACCAACTTTAGTAGATGCGACAGGGACTGGTCATGGGCTCGACCCCCCTGGACGACCCGGTTCCTTGTCACCTCTACACGAGTTTTCTCTAGATCAACATCGGCACAATATCTTTCAGACTCATACTTAAGCTCAGCCTCTCTCAGCTTGAGCTCATTCTTATACATATACTTGAGCTCAGCCTCATGCTTTTGCTGCTCGATTTTGGCGAGTTCGAGCTGAAACAACATCTCGGCAGACAAACCTTGAGGAGGGGGTGCTACTATCGGGGACCCACACCGTGAGCCACCTAGAGGCATACCCAACCGCCAGCGGGCATCGGCCTGCGGGAACGTACCCGGCTCCGGAGCCCGAGGGGCCGCCATGATAGGAGTCGAGTGGAATGGGGGCTGGGCAGAAGGTGCCCCAGCTCCCGCTCCACCTGAAGCACCATGCACCCCACCGAGCACCCAGGTAACCAGCTCACCTCTCAATAAACCGATAGTACCGGACAACCTTAAGACCGTGGCTACACAGGTCTAGCCCCGACACCAGATCCGCCGACACAGGCTCCTCCAAAAAAATCCGAGCATCCTCCTCATTGTTCACCACCCGAACGCCGTTAGACAATTCCACCTTCTCCACCTCCTCGTCTGTGTCTCGCACTGTGCCCTCACTATGATCAGACCAGTCCAGTGACATGATGGAGTCAACAAAAAAATTCTCAAGTCAAGACAAAAGTAGCCAAACTCTCGCGTAGCTTTATTCACAAAAAATATTCGAAGATGTTCTTGAGTGCAATACTAGGTCACCAATAAACTCCAACAAGTTCTATATATCCTCAAAACAATGTCCACTGCCAACAATGCGAGAAATAAATTCAACCCCAAATGGCAATAAGATTTCTCCCCAAAAAAAAACTGCAATATTCAGTTCACTATATTCTGGTCTAAGGTCGCCATTTGTTACGACCGGCACTACGAAATACACAAGGGCACTCAATATTGGACTAGATGATAGGCTATATCTGCAACAACGTTACGCTAATTCCAAACCCTCGAACTATTACGCCGGTGAACAAAACACTTAAACCCTCCAGAGTTAATCTCCTGGATAACGGGGTATCAATTAACTGGGTTTTAGTGCACTTCTACAAAGGCTTTCCGGTGACGGCAAAGCCTACTCACAACAGGAGTACTTTACGTTAATAAAATGCTCTTAAGTAATAACAATGCTTGAATAAACTATAACAAGATTTAATAAAGAAATATATGCTTACATTAACTTTAGTGTGAGTCTGTACTCAACACTAAACTCTTCAATGCTCTATGAAAACACTGAATGTCTAGTCCTTCAGCAATCAGATATGGAATCTTCTGGAAACGTCTGATGCTCTAAGATGCTTGTTAATATAGAACAGACATAATGCAGGGGCAGGACACCAAAGCGTGTATCTTAAATACACCAAGAAGTAGCATACATATATATAACAAGGGAGTGCAACAACTCTGTGACAGCACTAATAATAGCCACTCAAAACAGTACTTCCTTAGCCAAAGTAACAGCCATACTGGGTTGTGCACCAAGCATCAACCTAGGCTAAAATAATACGTGAATTCCTAAAGCATACACAGATAAAGTTAATAAACACAATGCTGTCTTTATTACTAATAAAGTCTAGCAGCGGCATAAAAGGTACCAGGAGGCTAGGCAGAGCGCAAGCATGCTCGTAGCCTACTGTCTCCCCCTGAACAGATTTCCCTTATGTTACGTTAATTGACTAGGAGGCTCTCTTTTAAGTCCAGATCTCAAGTATCTGGTCTTGCCCTGGCGCTCCACAAAGGTCAACACAAAGAGGTAGCGAGCATACGAGCAAGAGTAGGCAAAAGCCCTTCGCTCTTATACTGCTACACTCGCAAAGGAAAAATATGCACAAAGGTTACAGGCACCTAGCTCCGTCGAAGTCGTATAGGCTTTGACTCGCCATATACGTAACTCAGACAACGACTAAAGATACCTTCCACTGTCTAGCATTAAATAGTAACAAAGAACAAGTCAATAATTAGAAGCACCCAATGATAATATGACTCATGTGACTATGACTAATAATCCCTAAAGCTAGTGCAAAACATATATGTGAGAACTGGTGCTGGTAATACGACTGGCCGACTATGGAAGTCGTATGCAGAACCAGAAGGGATAAGTAATTGAATAAAGATGAGAAGTAATGGAAAAGAAGAAGTTCAGAGAGAGAAACAGTAGTATAGGGGGTTAGATTGGGGGACAGATTGCAAGGGACGTCTAGTACCAAGCACGCTATGCCAAGCTCTGCAGGAGAAGCGCGGCGGGGCCCCCAGCACCAAGTCTAGGACAGCGGCACCCAATCACAGACCACTACGTCATGAAATGCAGGCGTCCTTAGGACGCGCCAAGCGCGCCAGCCAATCAAGGGCCTGGGAAACCCCGCGCGAGCGAGGGAGGCAAACGTACATACACACGCACATATTACTACCTCTCTGCCTCCTTCGCTCTTTCTCTTTAACTTCACACTGCATATCTTATAGTCTATGACTGATATAAAATACTTCCATGTGTCACAGACAAGAATAAAGACCACCACTGATCTGGCTGTGACTACATGAATACTAGGAAAGAAAGAACATCGTTCTACGGTTATTATAGCCCATTCCACTGCCCTGGCGAGCGCTAGCGAGTACGAGCACATTCTGGCAAGCTGGCCAGCGTAACACACGGGTTACATGTAGTCCTGAGTGTAATATGGCAGACAGGTTCTATTCCTCTTGAATGGAAAAGGGGCCTCGTCACCCGTATCTGGAAATGGGAAGTGGACCGACAGGACTGCAAGAACTAACGTGGAATCACACTGCTCATTGTGCCAGGCAAAGTCTTTGCCCATAATCTACTGATGCAAATCAAAGGCAACTTGCTAAAAGAGCAGATGCCTAAACAATCCAGATTGTCACCCAAGAAGTCAACAATTGACTGAATTCTTGCACTCCAGGTCCTCGTGGAACGCCGACTTCAGTTTAAAAAAGGACTGCTTGCTTGATCTCAAGAAGGCATTTGACTCAGTGCACCAAGAGACTGTCTGGGAACTACTATGGCTATGCGGGATCCCCACAGTGACTCGGTGACAGTGACACTATTGACTTGGTGTCTGGATTTTATACAGGAACAGAGAGTGCTGTCAAGTGTGGTGGGGGAATCTCCTCCTTCTTCCCTGTGAATTCAGGTGTGAGACAGGGATGTGTTTTAGCACCTACACTTTTCAACACTTGTATGGACCGTTTACTAAACCGGACAGTTGGCCAGAGTCACTGTGGAGCAGACGTCTGCAATTTCAAGATCTTGATTTCGCAGATGCCTGGAGTCTTAACCAGGGGGAATCCCCAGAGTGGAGTCGTAGGGTGAGTGAGGCTACCCGCTGTCATGGAATGTGCCCCCATTGATTGATTGATTGATTGATTGTTAAGTCGTGAACATTATCTGATGCCCTAGGACTAAGGACAAATATCTATCTATCTATCTATTGCCTGACGCCGTGATCCCTGAAGGGGTGGCCACGAACGAACCGCCCCCATGCACCTCTGTCCCCAGCCAGTCGACGCCCCTCCCCCCAACCAGCACCGCCTTCGTTCATATACTTCCTCACTCCATCCTTCCACCTCTCTTTCGGCCTACCTCTCCCTCTCTGTCCCTCCACCTCGCTCTCGTACACCCTCTTAGTCATTCTCTCGCTTTCCATACGTTCCATATGGCCGAACCATCTCAAGTTGTTCCTTTTCACATTTTCCAGCGTATCTACCTCCACACCACACCTCCTTCTTACTTCCTCATTAGTCTGTCTATCCCTCCATGTAACTCCGCACGCACTTCTTAAGTAATTCATTTCCACTGCTCTCACTCTTGGTCTGAGTCTCTCAACCAACGTCCATGCTTCGCTTCCGTAAGTCAGTGTCGGGATTACCACACTGTCATGCAAGGACTTCTTCATTTCCATACTGACCACCCTATTTCTTGTTACTGCTTTCAGTGTTCCTACAATCGTCTTCCATTGTTGTACCCTCTCCCGCACTTCTTCATCCATCTTTACTCAACACACTGCCCAGATACTTAAAAGAGTTGACGATCTCCATAGCCTGACCGTTCAGCTTCACCTCACACTCTGTGACTTCACCCTTTTCGAAGACCATAACCTTGCTCTTCCCCGCATTTACCTTCAAATTCCGTTTTTCGCACACTGTTCCAAACTCATTTACCAGACCATGCAACTCCCATGCATTATCACTAATCAGAACTGTATCATCCGCAAACAGCAGTATAGGTAGCTTCCACTCAATTCCCTCCCTTTTCAGCGATACACCAACATCCACTGATATTACAAATAAAGACAAATGTTCAGTGATTAAAACGAAGAATATATATATAAAAGATCAAGAAAGACGCACAACAAAGAAAAATCTAAAAACAAAAACAACTGAACAGTCAAAGGAAATAGCCCACTGATAAAAGTAAAAAGAAAACTTAAATATTAAAGAAGAGAGAGTTTTAACAAGAAAGGCTTAACAAAACAAGGCATACAAAAGCAAGAAAGGGGAAGTATTAAAACAAAAGGGCAAGGAATTAAAGCAGGGCAGAGAGAGAGAGAGAGAGAGAGAGAGAGAGAGAGAGAGAGAGAGAGAGAGAGAGAGAGAGAGAGAGAGAAAGAAAGAGAGAGACAGAGAGAGAGCAAACGACCCACTAGAAACATCTTAATTCTAACAGTGCCCCCATCACTTACACTCAACACTCACAGGTATTTTAGAAGATGAAGAGAGAGAGAGAGAGAGTTACACAGATACTCAGACCACACAGACCTTGCGGTCCCTACTAGGTTGTCCGGCCTTATTACTAGTAGACAGGGACAGTTTATAGTAGATGAATAGGATAGAACAGTAGGAGGCTCTCTCCCCACCCTCCGTCTAAAAACTGTACCGGAAAATAGGATGAAGTGAGAGAGAGAGAGAGAGACAGTAGATGGAAGAGGAAGGTGGAGAAGGGAGAAGGAAGAAGGAAGAAGAAAGGAGGAGGAGGAGGAGGAGGACAAAGTAAAGGGGAGAATAAATTATTTGGGTACAATTGTATATAAATATTTATGATAATTAAATATGTCGAAATATATGAGCGAATGGCTGCACATTACTACTACTACTATTACTACCACTACCACCACCACCA
This sequence comes from Paralithodes platypus, assembly GCA_032716605.1. Lineage (NCBI taxonomy): Eukaryota > Metazoa > Arthropoda > Malacostraca > Decapoda > Lithodidae > Paralithodes > Paralithodes platypus. Next base: position 35,617,926 of record CM064489.1, on the reverse strand, counting down.
CTACTACTACTACTACTACTACTACTACTACTAATAATAATAATAATAATTTTGATAATAACAATAAAAGATTCTCAAACAGCGCAATTCGGAACGGAGTAATCGAGAAAGGAATATATATACCAATGAATAATTTTAAATCGTTCTTAAATTATTCCTTTTCCATTACAGCAATTGTCATTTTTCTGTTAACAAAAAGTGTTGTGGAATTTTGTAATGATTATACCGCTAACCTTTTGTAATGATTATACCGCTAACCTTTTGTAATGATTATACCGCTAACCTTTTGTAATGATTATACCGCTAACCTTTTGTAATGATTATACCGCTAACCTTTTGTCGTGTTCTTTCGAAAAAGGAAAATATATAAAAGTGTAAGTAAAAATAAGAGATGCAAGTTTCAGCTTACTCGCTAACTATGCTAATGAGAGTGAACCTCTTATTTACAGGCTACGGGTTTCTTAATTATACTATAATTATATTTAGATGACTGTGTGCAGTTTAAGAAGCATCTGTGATAGTGAAAAGGGTTAAGTATGGTAGTTCGAAGCCTGTTAATTGCTGGAGGCCTTTTTTAAACGAAAGAAAATCGTCTAATAGTAGCCAGAATTCAGTTAAAAGGACGCCACCAGTACTGAATGGGTTAAACCGGTATCACACGAGTGCTTTTCTCCTTAACTTTTATTGGCACTAATGGTCTGGCAGCTTACAATGTCAACCTTAAGCAAAATTTGGACAACTAAGTTCGTCTATTTTCAGTCTATTTTGTCTATACCAATACAAATAATCCCAGAAATTTCGCCGGAAACAATGTTGACCATTGAACATTGACGATAAAGCTACTTTAACTCTTTACCTGCACAGTTTGACGATAAAAGGTCTCATGTGATACCTACTTTGACCCTTTACCTTCACAGTGTTTCCTCTTAGAATAGAGCTCATTCAGGCACTCCTGATGGCATAAACAAGTGTCTGAATGAAATGAAATGTTTGCAGCAAAAAACTAGAAAAAACAAGTTTCAAATGACACCACAACTAGTTGTCTAGCTCGCTGAGGCCAGGCGTAGCGTTACTACAGACATTGCCAATATTCGCTAAAAATCAGCAACTTTCCGCTAAATTTGCCTTTGGCAACACTGAATATGTCTAGCGAGACGTGGATGAAGGCATTAGTGCCGCAGTGAACATCCCGCTGTGTGGATGGGTGGCCTGCCGTGCTCCTGATCACTCACGCTCATCTCCACAAGCTTTAATGGGCTAATATTATTAATTCAAGGATCGTTCCATAATGCTTGCAGGGAAAGGGTTAAAGGGAGATGTATTTTTTAACAAGAGACAAAAATACACAACTTGTTGACCAATCTTATGAGTGGGCTTGAACAAAATATGAGAATAAAATAAAAAGATACTTCTTAGTAAACAATACCTGCATCGTGCCATAGCATTTATAATATATGTTCACAGGAATGTTTTATCTTTAGTTTTTGGACCCACAGAGGGCTGCGCATGGGCAAGTAGTTAAGGGGTAATTGGGAAGGATGGGAATGAGCATTAAGAGGAAAATGTTGAGTGATCCTAGTTTTAACACTATCAAGAGTGGGCACAGTTAACTATCAAGAGTGGGCACAGTTAACTATCAAGAGTGGGCACAGTTAACTATCAAGAGTGGCACAGTTAACTATCAAGAGTGGGCACAGTTAACTATCAAGAGTGGCCAGTCAAGAGTGGGCACAGTTAACCTATCCAGTTAACTATCAAGAGTGGGCACAGTTAACTATCAAGAGTGGGCACAGTGTTAACTATCCTATCAGAGTGGGCACAGTTAACTATCAAGAGTGGGCACAGTTAACTATCAAGAGTGGGCACAGTTAACTATCAAGAGTGGGCACAGTTAACTATCAAGAGTGGGCACAGTTAACTATCAAGAGTGGGCACAGCAGTTTAACTATCAAGAGTGGGCACAGTTAACTATCAAGAGTGGGCACAGTTAACTATCAAGAGTGGGCACAGTTAACTATCAAGAGTGGGCACAGTTAACTATCAAGAGTGGGCACAGTTAACTATCAAGAGTGGGCACAGTTAACTATCAAGAGTGGGCACAGTTAACTATCAAGAGTGGGCACAGTTAACTATCAAGAGTGGGCACAGTTAACTATCAAGAGTGGGCACAGTTAACTATCAAGTGGGCACAGTTAACTATCAAGAGTGGGCACAGTTAACTATCAAGAGTGGGCACAGTTAACTATCAAGAGTGGGCACAGTTAACTATCAAGAGTGGGCACAGTTAACTATCAAGAGTGGGCACAGTTAACTATCAAGAGTGGGCACAGTTAACTATCAAGAGTGGGCACAGTTAACTATCAAGAGTGGGCACAGTTAACTATCAAGAGTGGGCACAGTTAACTATCAAGAGTGGGCACAGTTAACTATCAAGAGTGGGCACAGTTAACTATCAAGAGTGGGCACAGTTACTATCAAGAGTGGGCACAGTTAACTATCAAGAGTGGGCACAGTTAACTATCAAGAGTGGGCACAGTTAACTATCAAGAGTGGGCACAGTTAACTATCAAGAGTGGGCACAGTTAACTATCAAGAGTGGGCACAGTTAACTATCAAGAGTGGGCACAGTAACCTATCAAGAGTGGGCACAGTTAACTATCAAGAGTGGGCACAGTTAACTATCAAGAGTGGGCACAGTTAACTATCAAGAGTGGGCACAGTTAACTAAGAGTAAGTCGGCACAGTTAGTTAACTATCAAGAGTGGGCACAGTTAACTATATGCAATATATGAAACTAACATCAATTTGGATCCGGACACATAAATGGACACCTTATCTCCGTATGGAGTTGGATTCTTGATGAATAAACGACTATACCCTATTCCAAGTAAGTACGCCAAAGTTCCTAAGCTTTAACTCACAGACGAGTACAGAAATCCAGCTAATATTTCCAACATTTGGGAAGGGTCAGAGAAGAAATAAGTGTGGGCATTTATAGTTACAGACAGTTACAGAACAGGGTATAACTGGTAATGTTGAAGAAGTTTATAGTATCAATGAAAAAATGCAGGAATAACTATTTAGCTCAATAAATATAATAAAATTGAAGAAATCCAAATATATGCTCCAACATCAACACATGAAGATGAAGAAATTGAAAAGTGTTATGAATATGTATTAACCGTAATGAAAAACATATAACCCAATGACATTAGTGAACGAAGACTTTAATGCCAAAGTGTGCCAGAAAGAAGTAGGTGAAACAATAATAGATAACCAAAATGACACTCTGGAGACACTCTGCACAATTTGTAGACTGAACTTAACCCTCCAACCCCGGCTAGGGTAGATCGTGACTGTACTATGTGTCCGGGGGTTTTGAGGAATTTTGGTCCATGTTGATTCACCTGTTACTCCTGAAATACATGACACAAAGTTATAAAAAAAAAAAAAAATGTTGCACAAACCTTCATGTGTAGAATGCCGTTGAGTAGAGGTCTCTAGCCCAAGTGATTGCATAATGGCGAGCGCGGGAAGTGGAGTGATTTTTATGCGGGAAAATCTTCCCGCGTTCGGATGCGTCGCCTTGGCCCAGGCCCCGGCTTGGCTAACCTACTGCGCACTTAGCCACTCGTCGCGCCAGAGTTTTTACCTCCCGGAGGCGATTTTATTTATTGATAGTGATGTTATTATAGTTATTTGGAGTCCAATTATATAAAATATGTGTATTAGGCTATCATTGTCAATAATATTTCACATTTTCACTCGATACCGTAGTTTTTATGAGTAATTGAGGCTGGTTATTGTTATATTAGGCAGTGATTATTCGTTATCACAGGTGTTTATTATACTTTGGCCATCTAATATTAGTTCGTGTGTCACTTTCACTTTGGTAAATATGCTTGAGAGAGTGTCACTGTCACTGATAATGCTCATTTTCACTTGATACGGTACATTTTATTAGTAATTGAGGTAGGTTATTGTTATATTAGGCAGTGATTATTCGTTATCACAGGTGTTTATTATACTTTGGCCATCTAATATTACTTCGTGTGTCACTTTCACTTTGGTAAATATGCTTGAGAGAGTGTCACTGTCACTGATAATGCTCATTTTCACTTGATACGGTACATTTTATTAGTAATTGAGGTAGGTTATTGTTATATTAGGCAGTGATTATTCGTTATCACAGGTGTTTATTATACTTTGGCCATCTAATATTACTTCGTGTGTCACTTTCACTTTGGTAAATATGCTTGAGAGAGTGTCACTGTCACTGATAATGCTCATTTTCACTTGATACGGTACATTTTATTAGTAATTGAGGTAGGTTATTGTTATATTAGGCACTGATTATTCGTTATCACAGGTGTTTATTATACTTTGGCCATCTAATATTACTTCGTGTGTCACTTTCACTTTGGTAAATATGCTTGAGAGAGTGTCACTGTCACTGATAATGCTCATTTTCACTTGATACGGTACATTTTATTAGTAATTGAGGTAGGTTATTGTTATATTAGGCACTGATTATTCGTTATCACAGGTGTTTATTATACTTTGGCCATCTAATATTATGTCATGTGTCACTTTCACTTAGTTATATGCTTTGTAAACGTTTTATATACAATTTATTGTGTCTTTTTTCACTTATTTATATATGTTTTCATAATACATGACTTTTTTATCACAATACATTGTTTTATTTCCACTTGTTGCCTATATACATACATATTGTCAGTCTTTGGTACTTTCACTATGATTATTAGTTAGTACTCCTGCTTGGTGTGGTATTCAGCAAAGCACGGTATAGCACATAGTGACAGCTGGCACTCCACACACTGCATGGTGGTCTTTTTCTGCTTCCTCGGCCTCACCTGGCTGTTCCAGCAGACATGGCACCGCCTTCTGCTAATGGTGACTCCATCTCGTTCCAGAGGCAGGTAACCGAGCTTGTGCACATTTAGATACTGTGCACACTGCATACGGTCCTGAACGGGGCGCCCAGGTTGTGCCACTGCCCTCTGTGGCGTAGCATACCTGTCCAGGAGCTCCACCAACACCTGTTTTTGGAACCTCCGCAGGCTACTGAACTTCCTGGGTGTGCGCGGATTCCGAAGCCTGTAGATATTGTAGGCATTCAGCATTGACATGTCCACCATGTGCAGAAAGAACTTTTTGTACCATCTGCACGAGGTACGCAGACAGTCGATGAAGCCTATCTGCATGTCGGACTTGTCCACCAGCCTCATATTTATGTTGTAGTCCATTACAGCATCGGGCTTGGTCACCCTGACTTGGGTGCGGCGATCCACCTTGCCAGTCTCAACCATTTCCCCCTTGTGGACGGTGCTCAGGAGGTTGACCTTCCGCTGGTCGTGCCAGTGAATAGCCAGAATGGGTCCCGACTTCTTTTTGAAGACATCGCCTTTCTTGGTTTTAGGAGGGAAAGTTGGCATGCCCTTCCTTTTCGCTCTAACTGTGCCTACAGTCCCTGTCTTGCGCTGATGGAGGTACTTTGAGAGAGTGGGGGACGTGTAGTAGTTGTCCGTGTAGAGGACGTGATTCTTCTGGAAGTACCGGTTCATCATGGCTTGAACCACTGCTCCGCCAAAGCCAATGAGGGGGTCTATTTCCACGTCCCCTTCCTTCCCGCTGTAGACCAGGAAGTCCAGGACATAACCAGTTTGGCAATCGCACAGCACAAAGAACTTTATACCAAAGCGATGTCTCTTTGAGGGGATGTACTGCCTGAAGCTCAGCTTTCCCCGGAACAGCACAAGAGACTCGTCAATACAGACGTTGCAGAAGGGCGTGAAGTATGACGTGAAACGTTCTCGCATCATCTCGTACAACGTCCTAATCTTCCACAGCTTGTCAGAGAGATGCATGTCGGTGTTGGTGACAAGATGGAGCGCTCCGAGGATGTCGAGGTACCGGTCCCGAGAGATGTATTTCCCGAAGGCAGGGGTGGATATCAGATCTTTGGTGATCCAATAGTCAGCCAACCTGTGCTTCTTTACATGAGGCATTAGCATGGTGATTGCCAGGAACACCATGAACTCGGGATGAGTCACTGGGGTCCACCGCTTCATGTGGCCCTTGGTCACCTTGCCAAAAAAGTTCACCTGGATTTGGTGGTGCTTGTTTGTCTCTTCTATGACAAACTCAGTAACCTCCTTATCAAAAAATGCCTCAAAAAGCTCATGTGGTGGAGCATTGGGGCCTGCGGGAAAACTTGGGGTAACTCCTGAACCCTCCTGTACCTCATCAAAAGGGGTAACATCAGGGTCATTCACTTCATCAGCAGCCACATCCTGCCAGTTGAAAATATAAAATGGGTCCTGCTGGCGACGCTTACGAGGAGCTGCAGCTGGGGCAGCACGCCCACGAACTTTGGCGGCGCGCACCCTAGGGCGGCCAGGAGCGCGACGGCGCCCAGGCCCAGCCCGGCGGCCAGGGCGGCCAGGAGCACGACGGCCCTGGGCAAAGCGTCGGGGTTGAGGGTCGTCGATGTCCATAAAGTCATCGTCGTTGTCGTCAGAGCCGTCATCTTGCCCTGACGGTGGACCCAGGTAATCATGGCCAGAGTCATCTGTGAGGTGCCCTTCATCTTCAGACCCCCCCTCATAATCTCGCGGGGAACGAATGATGCGTGGGCGGCGTGTAGGTCGGCGAGGTGGGGAAGGAGTGGCAGGTGAGGCTCTGTCATCTTCATGCAGAGGTTCGGGGCTCCTTGGCCTACGACGATTCGTAGACAGCACTGGTTCAGTGTCTGTAGGTGCAGGTATGGATGCGAGGTCAAAAACATCGTCAGGAACCTCTGTTGTAGGCTGGAGAGGTGGGGTGGACCCTGGGGAAACTTGCGGGGGCGTATGGCTGGGACCGGCAGGGGTGGAAGCCGCGGGAGCCTCGAACAAAGAGCGCCTACTTGTAGCTCCTTTTTTCACATATTTTCTCCCTTTTCCCTTTTCTGTAGTAGTATGTCTCCTCTCGGGGGAAATAGGGGGTAAATAGGCCGAAAGTGGGGGGTCCTCAACCCTAGGCAGTGCTGGTGGTGGTGGGGAAGAATGGCGGGCGCCTGGGGCAACTTGGGTGGCGTGGGTAGATAAGGAAGACAATGGCGGGTCAACCTCACCCTCACGCTCAGCCTCACTGGCACCCTCACGCACTGCTCCCTCACCAAGTTTTAGGGCCTCTTTCCTGGCTGCCGCGGCCGCCTTTTCAAGAACTTGCTTCTTATAAAAGCGTATCTTGAATGGGGATTTAGCTGGCGAAGGGCTAGGTGTCGTGTCACTCAACCTAAACTTGGCAGTCGACCTAGTGCTGTCCCATTCGCTCACTCTCACTACACTCTCATCACCTTGCACAACTATATCACGTTCAGTACTATCATCACTTTCATCGTCATCGTCAAATCCAACAAATTGCGCGTCTCTTTCATGAATTTCGTCTAGATCGTCTAAATTTTCACTATAGTGAGACTGATAAGACTCGGAGCTATCACTGCCCAAGTCATCAACACTATTTTGTCCTTCACCACGTTCATAACTCCTCAAAGCTATTTCAATACCTCCGGGAGTCAACGCATCTTGTACGTGCCTTTGCGTTAGGGCGCGACGAACATGGGCAGGCGTCAAAGGGAGCAGGGAATCGGACACAGGGGAATCACTTTTTGGGCTAGTATCCATGTTGGCGGCAGGGTAGAGACTGTTTTGGTGGCGTACATGGTGTCTGGTGGCGTCACCTAGCGACCACGGAACGAAATTTTTACGCGCGCCATTTGAAAGCACATACGCAAGCAATGGTACAATGTTGTACCACCCGGGTTCCTCGGGTCAAAACATAATGGTACACACGTGTACCACCCGGGGTTGAAGGGTTAATACACGTTTCCAAAATAAAGTCAGCAGGAAGTGGACATGGAGAGGTTCTAATGGAATCCAAGAAAATAATTAACTTTATCTTTAAGCTTCTGTTACAGACAGGACTTTGTCAACACGTCCTTGTGCCGTCCTTGGCCGATTTTACGGAATTATGAGTCGAAACCAAATGTAGGGGACCTGGCCAAAGAAAATCATCTAATGGTAACAAGGATATTATGATAAATAAGTCATCGAGCTGAAGGGGTTGCAGAACTTTGTACCAGATTTTCCGAAACGAAACACACGGTAATAAAGTCTGAAAAGGTCGGGATGCCAGTGTGACAGGCCCTTTACTGACAAACCATACATTGTGAAAGAATCTGAAACTGTAACTGTAGTGAAGAAAGTGACCGTTGAAAGTGACCACAAAATGGTGAGATGTCGAGTAGGGTTAAAACTCAAGCTAGTTAGCATTATCAAACGAAACTTATGCACAGTAAGAGTAAGGACTGAAGACTTTAGTTTAGATATTCAACTATTATAGTCACAGTTGGCAGACTTTGAGGACACAGTAGAAGAAATTAATACAAGAAAAACGTTACCAGTATCATGACATAAGCGTCTTTAAGTGTGGCAGGAAAAGCAGACAAGAACACCTGTAGCAAACTTTCAGAAGAAACGAAGGATCTTCGGAAGAAGAGAAGGAATATGTCTTTTATAACAGCCAGAGATAAGGTTGAAGAAGCAGAACTAACCAAAACCATCAACAAGAAAAAGAATAATGAAAGCAACTAAGAGAAGGCTTGGTACAGGGAATAGTCAAGTCAAATGGTCAGCCTAAGAAACTAAACTGGTAAACTAACTAACAACAGAGACAACGGCGTCTACGCCGTGGGGCCACCTCCCGAGGCTGCCAACCGCGGATGGCTGCCGACCCTCCACGGCCGAAGACAAAATCAACGACCAGTGGAGGAAAACCGGATGCCAGCCGCGGGGAGCAGTTTCGGGAGCCAAACCGTCACAACCATCCCCTGCCCCCTTCCTGGGGGCACGGGTCCTTGGAGCGGCTTCGGTCGCGCCGGGAATTTACACACCTCTCACACCACACACACACATCACACAGTTTTTCCTACACCGAGAAATGACTCTCCGGCTGTCACTTCTCGAAGACTTCTTCTAGCCGGAGACATTGAGAGCAACCCAGGACCCACGTACACATACATATGTCCAACTTGCTCAAAACCCATCACTTCGAGTCGCCATACTAAGGGTTCAGTTCTCTGCAATTCATGCAGGAACTGTACCCACTTTACCTGCACAACACTTGCCTCCAAGAAACACTACACAAACACCTGGACCTGTTCCTCATGCCCCTCCCTCTCCCAGTCAAATCCCTCACCTAAAACCCGTCCACCTCTCCTCCCCAACTCACCTAACCTTCCCATATCATCCACTCCCCCCCCCTAAAACCCGTCCACCTCTCCTCCTTAACCCACCAAACCTTCCCATGCCATCCACATCCTCAACTCAACACACCACACCCCATCCTAATCCATTCCAACCCCCATCTCCTGCTACCCAATCCCCCCCCCCCACCCCACCCACCCCCCCCCCGCCCCCCCCCCACCCCCTCCCCCACCCCCCCCCCCCCCATCCCCGTGCAGCAGCACCCAACATACATCGGGCACATAACAGTAACATTCTTCAACTGAACATAGATGGCATCAACACAAAGAAACACGAACTCTCACACTTCATCAAACAACACAACACACACATTGCCATCTTACAAGAAACAAAACTCCGCACAACACAAAAAACACCCACATTTCATAATTTCACCACCATCAGACAAGACCGGACTGTCGGCGGGGGCGGTGGACTCATCACCCTGGTACACAAAGAAATATCATACATAGTAACCAGTGTACAAACCAAATCCCTCCTCCCCCAAATGATAACACAACAGAAATACAGTCAATTAAAATACGCACTGGCAACAACTCCAACATAACCATCATAAACACATACATCCCTCCCCAAACATCCCCTACAGTACCAAATGAATACAGACCACACTTACAACACATCACAAACACCCCACACACCCCACACATCATCCTGGGTGGTGACTTCAACGCCAAGACGTCGGCCTGGTTTGTCGACAACCCCGACACAGACAGAGGGCTGGTACTACAAAACCAAACCGATAACCTCATCATCCTTAACGACATCCATCAACATACCCATATTCCTCACCAAGCCCACTATAACCCATCATCTCCAGACATCACCTTTTGCTCCCCAGAACTCGCCCCCACAACATCCTGGAGGGTGGTCAGAACCTTAGGCTCTGACCACCTCCCGATCATTATCACCACCAAAACCAGACTCACCCCAGCTAGCCACAAACACACATACACCAATTATAAAAGAACTAACTGGGAAGCATTCACAAATGAGACCGAAAAACACTTCACAACTCTAAACAGTACACCCATCACTAACATCAACAATGCTGTACACATACTCAATAAAACTATCCAAAACGCTGACAAGAAACACATTCCAAGAGGTAACAGAAAAAGACACAACCCCAACTTCACACCAGAAATTCAAAACCTCATCAGACAACGCGACATACTGAAACACTCCCCAGCAACCCACACACAAGACATCACACAACAAATTCAAGCACTCAACACCCAAACTAACAACAAAATACAAGAACAACAAAAACTAAATTGGAATAACTTCCTACAAACACTTGATCACAAAACAAACCCCAAAAAACTCTACAAAACACTAAACAGCATCACACTTTCCAACAGCAACACAACACAATCACATGCTGCAATTACAACAACAGACTCTACTCCTTCATGTAAACAACAAGCAAACACTCTCATCAATCACTTTTCACATGTCAGCCACCTAAAACCTCACAAAGACGACCGACATGTCATCCGACGTAAGAGACAATTCCCCACAGACCCTAACTATACACCCTTCACCAATCACCAGACAAAGCATATCATCAACAATCTCAAGCACTCACCCGCCTGTGGCCTAGACAACATAAGCAACATACACCTCAGACACCTGGGACCACAAGGCATACAAGCACTCACTAACATATCAAACTACAGCTATTCACACTACACAATACCAGACATTTGGAAGCATGGTATCATCATCACATTCCCCAAACCCAACAAAGACCCCAAGCTACCCTCCTCGCACCGCCCCATCACACTCCTTTCCTACCCCTCCAAAGTCATGGAACGCCTAGTATTACAATTAATTACACCTGACCTACCCCTAGCTCCAACACAGCATGGCTTTAGGCCACTGCACTCCACAAACACTCTTCTCACAGACCTTACACAAAGAGCTTTCGACGGCATCAACTCAGCTAGACCACCACACAGATCACTATTAGCCACACTCGACATTAGTAAAGCCTTCGATGCCATCCCCCGCCACAACCTAACAAACAAAATCTACAACACAAACATGCACAACAACACAAAAAGGTGGCTGGCCAACTTCCTAGCAGGCAGATGTGCACACGTATCTTTTGCCGGTCAGTCATCTAAAATCAGAAACTTTCAAAACGGAGTCCCACAAGGATCCGTCCTATCGCCCGCACTCATCAATCTGTACATGCACGATATAACTACACCCAATACGCCCCAAATAAACTTAGCCTCCTATGCAGATGACATAACACTCACATGCACACACCATGACACAAAAAGAGCAACAGATCTCCTTCAACCCTATCTCAACACACTACATGGCTGGTGCACTACAAACAGACTTAATCTAGCCCCAGCCAAATCCACCGCAACCCTGCTCACAAGTTGGACAGGAGAACACGAATACATCCCTCAACTCACCATAAACAACACACCCCTAACACATACACACACACCCAAAATCCTAGGAGTAACATATGATACTCATATGACATTCAAACAGCACACCACAAACATTAAAAAGAAACTGACACCCAGACTTAACGCCCTCAGGTCACTTGCTCACACAAAATTTGGACACAACAAAGAAACTACCACCACAGTATATAAACAATACATAAGATCAGTGATGGAATACGCAAGCCCAGCCTGGGCTTCTAACCTAGCTGAAACACATCATAAGACCTTACAGACTATTCAAAACAAAGCCCTGAAGATCATTACAGGCTGCACAGCTACTGCACCCACAGATCACCTACATCAAGAAACCAAAATCCTCAAAGTCAAAGACCATCTGGACATGAGAGGCACTCAATTCCTGGCAGCAGCCTCCACGAACCAAGACCACCCACTAAACTACATGGCAACACACCCACAGACACCAAGAAATATGAAAACAACACCCAGCACATGGTATCACACACAATTATTGTCCTCTCTCCCTCCCTGCCCACCCCGAACCAACTTCCAGAAGCACATCCATACTCATATCTCTCACCGATCCATCCACTCACTCACAGACAACACGCAGCTGCATGCACGACCTCCCGAAATCCATCCTTCCGAATCCTCCCTTCCTCGTGAGGACAGAGTCCACCTGGCCAGGCTGAGATGCGGACACCATCCAGCTCTCCTGAGCTATCAGAAGAGACTGGATGACTCCGTTGTCGACGCCTGCCCGGGATGTAACACAGCACCCCATACCATTAAACACATCATAGAAGACTGCATTTCACACAACCACTTACGCCAACAACACAATCTACACTCAATGAGAGCTCTGTGGGAAAGCCCGATCGTGGCCATGGCCTCTCTCAGGGACTCGGGGCTGTTCGGCCAGGCAGCTTAGGGAACAACAACAACAACAACAGAGATGAAGTAATCAAGAGAGCTGAACATGTTTATACTAAGCTATAACGTCAGTGAGGACAGACCCAAGAAATTATTCAGGATCATGTAAACAGTGATGTACCAGTACCTGCGGTAACAATAGAAGTTAGGACAGCTAAAGAGAGGTAAACCAAATCAAAGATGTAGTATACAATTCGGTAACAAGGTAAAACCTTAAAAATACAGGACATAGATATGGAAGGGAGAGTGGGGAGCATGGGAGGGTAACTAGCTTAGCTATTACGTATTCAAGTGGTGTTGTAAATATAATCTTGCCTTAAGGTAAGAATATAATATTATATCTTTAATAGTACCGGTAGACGTTGTTATATCTATAACAGAGTTTTGTGTATTGTTGAAGTTAAATCTTTAGTAGAAATCTGAGATAGAGAATTGCGATACTAGTTGAAGATACAATACTCTACAATCTCAGGGTAGTCTTTCCAGGTACAAAGGAGTACAAAGGAAATCAAGGAACAACAGGTCTAGTGACCCCTCTAGGCTGCTTGTCCTCCAAATCACTGAGGATCAAGTGTCCAAACAGTGACTTAGAGTGGGTATGGGAAAATTGAGAAGGGAACTACTGCCCTGGAACTAATGTCCATGTCAGGATTAGGAAGTTAGTAGGGGGCAGATGGGTTAGTAACATAACACAAATATAAGGGATCTTTCGTTTAGTAATATATATATGCAATAATCCTTGATGAATCTGAGGGGGGAATAAAATAAAGTTATTCATTTACAAACGCAGTCAGGTGTCTTGGGTAGGCCCTGATCTTCTCACCTCCTTCGTCTTTGCTGCTTCTCAGGTGTCGTCAGTGTTGGTAGTCATGGCGCCTGGTTTTCGCTTTCTTTCTGCTGGGCTGGAGAAGGTGTTGTGTGCCAAGGAGATAATATAGTCACAGTAACCTGGGTAAGCGTTACTACGCCAGTGACCTGGGTAAGGGACAATGGTTGTTTCACCCTGATAAGCGGTCCTTCTTCCTTGGTGTCTCTGGCAGGAGAGATATTAGGGGCAGGGTGTCCACCAAGGGCGTACCAGATGGCAGGAGCACCGGCAATACTGGTAGTGGTGGGCCAGATTGGTTGGTGGCAATCATTGCAATCCTACATTCTGGCATCATTGCATTCTGGCATTCTGGCATATCACAAACTATACCCAAAATGTCTGCAATGTCGAAAGATCCCTAAAACCTGGAATAATGCCACCATTATTCTCATTCCCAAAAAAAAACAAAAAACATGCCAGAGAACTGAAAAATATCAACTAATTAGCTTGCTTTATGCTATGTATAAACTGTTCACAAAAACCGTCACCAACCAGATAGGTGGAACGCTAGATACAAATCAGCGAAGACAACAGGCAGGCTTTTGAAGTGGATACTCGACAACAGACTATATGTAAATTGTTAACCAAGTAATTGAGAAAACAAAGGAGTTAAAAAAGGCCTTGTGTATTTTTTGTTTGCTATGTGAATGAGGGAGACAAAAGGCATAGCTGCCTGCAGCGAGTGCTTCCCCCAGATTTGAATGAGTGACAGGGCCAAAATCAAGGGACGTTCGAGCTAAAAAGCCTGGACACACGGAGTTTGAAGCAATTTAAGTCATAGGAATAGGGAAAGACTGATTCCGGGAGAGAGTTCCAGAGTTCAGCAGTTGAATAGAAGAAAGTCTGAGAATAGCGTTTCACTCTTGGGTTGGAGAGTTGCACAGAGTAGGGGTGAGATTGTGTTGCAAGGCGGGTACTACGTACCCTACGTAGAGGAGGTGGTATATACTGGGAAAGCTCCGAGGAACACTGATTATTGTAGTAGCGATAGAATAGTGAGAGAGATTCAACATTGCGGCGAAGAGAGAGAGATTGCAGAGAAATGGTTGAGTGGACGGGAGTTAATGATACGAAAGGCTTTCCTTTCTACTTTATCTAGTAGTGCGGTGTGAGAGGATCCTCCCCACACATGTGAACAATACTCAATACAAGGACGCACTGTGCCCCTGTACATAGCAAGTAGCTGCGCAGGGGTAAAGAGCCCCTTGAGGCGGTTGAGCACACCCAGCTTTTGGGAGGCTGCCTTAGCAAGACTGGTAATATGGTCCTTCCAAGTGAGAGCAGAAGAAAAACTGGCACCGAGAATATTGAGAGAAGATGAAGGATTGATTTTTGTATTGTTGAAGAATAAGGGATAGTCCTCTGGAGGTTCCTGACGGGTAGTAAGATGGATAAATTGGGTCTTGGAAGCATTAAATGCAACAAGGTTTTCTCTACCCCAATTGAAAATAGTAGCTAGATCAGAAGATAAGTGATTTATGGCTTCATTACGTTTGATTTTGAGGGACTGCTGGCTGGGGCGTTCTGGAAAACTAATTGAGTAGTGTAATTGTAGGTAGTAGGGGTAGGCAGCCCCGCCCAGGGAAGTACTACCGCCAAGGTTTCGGGAGACTCAGGGAATAGCCTGAATTCCATTTTCTCTCCCAGGCCTTGGTAGCTGGATACATATCTTTCTGCCTCACACATCAGGGGTATCAGGAAAACCCTCTTTATATAACATACACATCCAACTTCACGACATTGCCCTACATCGCTCTCCTCTATCCATAAAACACTACTCTTCCCACTACATATCATACATGCAACACCATACACTTACCTAATAAATATGGCAGTACAATTGTTAAGAGCAAACCTGGTGGTCCCTCGGATATCCACCCCCGGCAGGGTTGGGTCATTGACACAGGGCCCTCCCGGTCGTCATCACGCGACTGTGTCAAGAGCATTGCAACGTCCCAAAGCTGCTCGTCGGTGCAGCTTTTTCTTTAGTAATATAAGGGGACTTCACTCTAACATCAATTCTGTACACCAATTTCTTCAAGCAGAATCCCCTACTCTCCTTTTTTTGACAGACTCAAGTAACATCCACATCTGACACATCTAGATTTAATTTTCCAGGTTATCAACTGCTCCAAAATTTCAGACCTAAAGGAGGTGTATGTTGCTTCGCAAAATCTGAAATTGCCCTGGAGGAGGTTACTAGTTTCAATTGTCCCTATTTTGATTATTCTATATACAAATTAATTTCTGCTGGTAAATTTAAATACATATGTTGCATCTACCGTTCCCCAAATACTCCTCCAGAGCAAAGTCTTTTTGATTCTCTGTCCTCACAACTCAGTGTCCTCAACTTAAATGCTTCTTCTGAAATCACTGTGTTGGGTGATTTTAATGTCCATAATGTTGAATGGCTCACTCATTCAGCCAGGACTGATGATGCTGGTCTTGAATGTGAGCTATTTGCAGACTCATTTAATCTCACTCAACTAGTCAACCAACCCACCCGTGTACCAGATAATCCTAATCATAATTCCCACCTACTGGACTTATTTTTAACAACCAATTCAGAAAATTATGATGTTACAGTGAGGTCCCCGCTTGGATCTTCTGATCACTGTCTGATACAGGCCACCTGTCTATCACCTACCACACCTTCCCACTCTGAACCTGTTTTGGTGACTAAATGGCATTACGATAGGTCAGACTGGGAGGGTCTTCAAGGTTTCTTTATTGATATTCCCTGGACCTCTTTCTTTTCTAATGATGCACACTCCACCTTGAGCCACATACAAGATTTTGTAAAAATTGGAATGGAAACTTTTATTCCTCATCAAAAGTACAGTAAAAGATCTAATTCACCTAAATGGTTTGACCATAATTGTGCTAGAGTAACTGAACAAAAAGCAATAGCCTACAATGCATACACAAGATTAAAAACACATGAAGCCTTTAATTACTTTAGAAACATCAGAAATCATGCCAAAACTGTATTAAACCTAACTAAATCAAACTTTCTCACAAGCAGGCAAATAAACTTCTAAATAATCCAAATGATAAACAAATATTTTGGTCTACTCTTAACTCATTCAAATCCAACTTCACTACTGCTTCATCCATTCCACCATTAAAATCTCTGACTGGCAATCTTGTAAGTGACCCACGAGGTAAAGCTAACCTTCTTGCGGATATTTTCTCCACCAACTCAACCTTAGATGAAATAAATCAAGATGTTCCTGTACTTAATTTTAATTCGCCTGAAATTCCCTCACTTAAGATCCACACCAGACATGTCAAAACTATTTTGCAGAATCTCTCAGTAGATAAGGCTCCTGGTCCAGATGAAATTCCTCCAATAGTACTTAAGAATTGCTCCTTGGTGCTCGCTCCTGTATTGGCAAAATTTGTCCGTCTGTGTACTCATACCTCATGCTTCCCAGTACCCTGGAAAGAAGCAAACATTCATCCAGTTCCTAAAAAAGGTGCCTCTTCAGATCCATCAAACTACAGACCAATAGCTATAACTTCCACTCTTGGTAAAGTCTTTGAAATTATATTAAATAATCACATAATTAAGCATCTTGAGAATAATAAATTAATCAGTGATAGGCAATATGGTTTTAGACGATGTCGATCAACTGCAGACATTCTTTGCTTTCTTACGCATCAAATCAACCAAGCTACAGACCAACATGGTGAAACACATACAATAGCACTGGATATATCAAAGGCATTTGATAGAGTCTGGCATCAATCCTTATTGTCGAAGATGTCACACTACGGCCTTGCATCATTAGTTCCACTAATTTCTTCTTATCTTCATAACAGAAAAATACGTGTAATGGTAGATGGCCTTTATTCTCAATTTCACTCAATAAATGCTGGTGTTCCCCAGGGATCAGTTTTGGCCCCAATTCTGTTCCTCATTCATATCAATGATCTCATATCTACCACTCATAATCCAATACATTCCTACGCAGATGACTCAACACTCCACAGTTCCTTCACATTTACCAATTCTTTCACCCAATCCGATCTTATAAATTCAAAAATAAACACTGCAATTTCTCTGAACCAGGACCTTTCTAGAATTAATGGATGGGGACAAAAGAATCTAGTTTCCTTTAATGCACAGAAAACCAAGTACATTCAATTTACTAACCGACAGAATCTCACTGACTCCCATATATTTTTAATGATGTAAATATTCCCACTTCCCCTAGTATTGACATTCTCGGTGTAACATTAACTACTAACTTGAGCTGGACACATTATGTTAGAAGCATTGCTAAGAATGCCTCTAAAAAACTGGGACTCCTGTACAGAGTTCGAGAATTCTTCACTGACGAGCAGTTGGCCGTAATATATAAAAGTCATGTGCGTTCTCAGATGGATTACTGTTCACCTCTGTGGGGTGGAAGTGGAGTGGTTGCATTGAGGCAGTTGGACAAAATTCAAAATAAAGCTATTAGATTAATCAATAACCCTGCAACCACACAGGACCTTCCTACATTATCCATACGAAGAAACGTTGCATCCCTTGCATTATTCTACAGATATTTTCACAGCAATTGTTCCGAGGAACTTGCTTCAATTGTGCCGCCTCTCCACATCTTTCCCCGTAGAACTAGGGCAGCTGAGAGCGCCCTTGAATTTACACTTTCTCCTCCACAATGCAGAACTTCTGCTTATCAAAATTCATTTATCCCCAGAGCTACTACTCTTTGGAATTCACTTCCCTCGAATTGCTTTCCACAAACTTGCAATCTACAAATGTTTAAATCCAGTTGTTACAAACATTTTATGAATGGAGGATGCCTTTAGGCAAATGGACCTTTTTGTTTTATCTGTGTTTTTCCTTCCTCCGTTCATTGTCCCTTTAAAAAAAAAAAAAAAAAAAAAAAGCTAGAGTCGTCTGCATATGAATGGATGGGATTGGATGTACAGTTGAGAAGATCATTTATGAAAATTAGAAATAGAATAGGAGATAGGACAGAACCCTGAGGAACACCAGAGTTGATAGGATGTGGAAGTGAGCGATGGCCGTCCACAACCGAAGCTATGGAATGGCCAGAAAGGAAATTAGAGACAAAGGCACAGATGGAGGGATAGAAACCGAAGGAGGGCAGTTTGGAAATTAAAGATTTGTGCCAGGCTCTATCGAAGGCCTTCGATATGTCTAGTGCAAAAGAAAAAGTCTCACCGAAGTCCCGAAAGTTGGATGACCAAGAGTTAGTAAGATATGAAAGAAGATCACCAGTAGAGCGACCCTTAAGGAAGCCATACTGGCGATCTGAGAGCAGATTATGAGAAGAGAAATGCTTAAGAAATTTGGCATTTGTAGGTTAAGAAAAGGCATTTGATTGGTTGAAATTTCTGCTGTAATGAGAACGATTCGAAAATAGAGAGCAGAATTATAGTGATGAAACAACAACAATATAGCTCCCCAAGGAAAGTGAGAAAATATCCATTATAAAGGGGGTAAGACAAGGCGATACAATGTCCATTATAAAGGGGTAAGACAGGGCGATACAATGTCCATTATAAAGGGGTAAGACAGGGCGATACAATGTCCATTATAAAGGGGGTAAGACAGGGCGATACAATGTCCATTATAAAGGGGGTAAGACAAGGCGATACAATGTCCATTATAAAGGGGTAAGACAGGGCGATACAATGTCCATTATAAATGGGTAAGACAGGGCGATACAATGTCCATTATAAAGGGGGTAAGACTGGGCGACACAATTATAAAGGGGGTAAGACTGGGCGACACAATTATAAAGGGGGTAAGACTGGGCGACACAATGTCCATTATAAAGGTGTAAGACAGGGCGATACAATGTCCATTATAAAGGTGTAAGACAGGGCGATACAATGTCCATTATAAAGGGGGTAAGACAGGGCGATACAATGTCCATTATAAAGGGGGTAAGACAGGGCGATACAATGTCCATTATAAAGGGGGTAAGACAGGGCGATACAATGTCACCAAAACTGTTCATATCGTGTTTGGAAGACAAAGTTAGGAATCTTGAATGGGACAATAAGGGATTATATGTTAATGGAGAATACCAAAGCAACCACAGATTTGCTAATGGAATAGTTCTTTTCAGCGATTCCGGAGAAAAATGGCAACAAATGATGGCAGAAAAATGGCAACAAATGATGGCAGATTTTAACAGAGAAAGCTTTAAGGTAGGACTATAAATTATTGGAAAGAAAAGCAGGATTATATTTATAATCATCTTGTGCAATCACAACATATAAAGATAGAAGATGAGGTTATACAAGCAGTTGAAGAATACGTATACCAAGGCTAAGCTATACATGCAAACCAATGACACTCTTGAGATATAAAGCAAACGATATGAATAGGATGGAGTGCATTTGGTAAATAGACCTCTATGGTGAAAAACAAGCATCCCTTTCCATTATAAAAGAAAGTATATAACCAATGTGTCCTCTCTGTACTAATTAATGGATCTAAACTTTGGAGTTTAACAAAGTGTCTGCAACTAAAACTTAGTATAGCGTCCAAATAGGAATGGAGAGGATCATTTAGTATAGCGTCCAAATAGGAATGGAGAGGATCATTTAGTATAGTGTCCAAATAGGAATGGAGAGGATCATTTAGTATAGCGTCCAATAGGAGAATGGAGAGGATCATTTAGTATAGCGTCCAAATAGGAATGGAGAGGATCATTTAGTATAGTGTCCAAATAGGAATGGAGAGGATCATTTAGTATAGCGTCCAAATAGGAATGGAGAGGATCATTTAGTATAGCGTCCAAATAGGAATGGAGAGGATCATTTAGTATAGTGTCCAAATAGGAATGGAGAGGATCATTTAGTATAGCGTCCAAATAGGAATGGAGAGGATCATTTAGTATAGCGTCCAAATAGGAATGGAGAGGATCATTTAGTATAGCGTCCAAATAGGAATGGAGAGGATCATTTAGTATAGTGTCCAAATAGGAATGGAGAGGATCATTTAGTATAGTGTCCAAATAGGAATGGAGAGGATCATTTAGTATTGCGTCCAAATAGGAATGGAGAGGATCATTTTGTATAGTGTCCAAATAGGAATGGAGAGGATCATTGTAGGCAGGCTTTTGACAAACACAGACCGTTTCCAAACTTAATAAAATTAATAACAATTGCTTAATAATAGCCAAAATATAAAGAATATATATATATATATATGTTTCTAATCTCTCAGTGGGGTTCGAACTGCCGACCGTCAGGACGATAGCCGACGCTTTAATCAACTACACCACTACAGATTAAAGCGTCGGCTATCGCCCTGACGGTCGGCGGTTCGAATCCCACTGAGAGATTAGAAACATTAGTGGCTCACGTGGATTTGTGATATATACTCAATATACAGTATATACTGTATATATACATTATCTATATATATATATATATATATATATATATATATGTATATATATACCGGTATATATATATATATATATATATATTATATATATATATATATATAATATATATATATATATATATATATAATACAGTAGATATATATATATATATATATATATATATATATATATATATATATATATATATATATACAGTATATAAGAACATAAGAACATAAGAAAATGGGAGTCTGCAGAAAGCCGATTGGCCTAAGCAAGGCAGATTCCTGTCCCACACAACCTCAATTACGAAGCCCAATTATAGGCTCAACACTCTAATACCCTGAGGATCATCTTACCAAAACGGTTAGAGATTAACGCAGGATTACGGGGGTCTGCAGAGTGCTGATTGGCCCAACCCGGCTGATCCCCCTTCACACCCAACCCTTCTCGTCCATATGCTTATCCAATTTTATCCTAAAGCTCCCTACCGTTTTTAATCCCACTATAACACTTGGTAGTCCATTCCACCCATCTACAACTCTGTTACCAAACCAAAATTTGCCTATATCTTTTCTGAAACGAAATTTATCTAATTTGAAGCCATTGGTACGAGTTCTTTCGCTATCACTGAGCTTTAGTACATTTGTCATGTCCCCTTTGTTAATCCCACTAACCCACTTGAACACCTCTATCATATCCCCTCTAACTCTGCGTCTCTCTAACGAATGTAAACCTAATTTCTTCAACCTTTCTTCATACGGAAGATTTCTAATATTATGGATAATTTTTGTCATTCTACGCTGTACTCTCTCCAATGAATCTATGTCCATTCTGTAATAAGGACACCAAAATTGGACAGCATAATCCATATGGGGTCTCACTAATGACAAGTAAAGTTTTAAGATAACATTAGCAGTTCTGTTACTCACACTCCTAGAAATGAACCCGAGAATCCTGTTTGCCTTATTACGAACGCTTATACACTGTTTTCTAGGCTTCAAATCATTGCTAACAAACACACCTAGATCTTTCTCGCAGTCTGAATTTTCTAATTCTAAATTAGCTAGTTTATATTTAACATTTGTTGGCATCTTCCCTATCTTTAATACCTTGCATTTGTCAATGTTAAACTTCATCTGCCAATTTACTGACCATTCATGTAAGGTATCTAGATCCCTTTGGAGGCACTTTATATCGCTATCTGAATCAATTGATCTCCCCATTTTAGTATCGTCTGCGAATTTACTTATCCTACTAGTTATACCGAAATCTAGGTCATTTATGTATATAAGAAACAACGGGGGACCTATTACCGATCCCTGGGGGACACCACTTTTGACTGCTCGCCACTCTGACTTGGTACCATTTATACCGACTCTCTGTTTCCTACCAATTAGCCATGACCTAATCCATCCCAACAACGACCCTCCTATTCCATGTGCCTCAACCTTTCTCATCAATCTCTCATGAGGGACTCTGTCGAAAGCTTTACTGAAATCTAAATATATAATATCATATGACTTGTCACTATCTTCTGCTTCATATACCTCTGAGAAAAAGCTAAGCAAATTAGTAAGGCAAGAACGTCCCTGAGTGAATCCATGCTGAGAAGAATTTATTAAGTTAAATTTTACTAAGTGGCTTCTAATTTTCCTAGCAATAATAGACTCTAGCAACTTTCCTATGATTGATGTGAGACTAATGGGACGGTAATTGGATGCTATCGATGTATCACCTTTTTTGAAGATCGGAACTACATTTGCAAGCTTCCAAGCTTCTGGAACTAAACCTGTTTCTAATGACTTGTTAAATAAAAATGCTAATGGGCTACTTAACTCATCTCTGCATTCTTTTAATACTCTAGGATATATCTCGTCAGGACCAGGCGATTTTTGAGGTTTCAGTCTGTCAATTTCCTTAAGCACATCATTTCTACTTATACTAACTGTACTTAACATATTTTCTATACTATCACTATATACCATATTGACTTCTGGAATCTGTGCCAAATTTTCATTAGTGAAAACGGAAAGAAACTGACTATTTAATGTACTGCACATTTCTAAATAATGTTCTGTTATTTCTCCTATTGAAGTTTTTAGGGGGCCTATTACATCTCTAACTTTAGATTTATATAGTTGGTAAAAAGATTTAGGGTTATTTTTTGAGTCACTGGCTATCCTTATTTCATAATTTCTTTTTGCTTTCCTGATTTCCTTTTTGACCTGTCTTGATAGAGTCTGATAGTATATATGTAAATGATTTTCGCCTTTCTTTATTCTTCTATATATTCATTTTTTTTTTCCTATAAGATCTATTAGCTTATTGGTCATCCATTTTGGTTGGTTCTGCATCGATCTAAATCTTCTTTTAGGGATATATTTATTTTGAGCATTGTGGAGTGAAGCAATAAACTGGTTATATGTAGGTGGCAAGTTTAACTCTGGCATATCCTGACTTAATTGCTTAACAATAGGGTCCACCCTTAAGTCTCTTCTTAGCCCACCATAATCGGCTTTTCTGAAATCTGGGATAAGTGTCGAATTCTCTTTAGCATTCCCTGTCCATTGTATATTAAAATAAATAGATTTATGATCACTATTTCCTAGGTGGTCACCAATCTCTACATTATTTAGCATATGTTCATTGTTACTGAAAAATAAATCAAGAATATTAATACCTCTAGTCGGCGTATCTATGAATTGAAATGAAAAACTATCTTGTGCTACCTCAATAAACTCTACTGAATCGGAGTC
Source organism: Paralithodes platypus (assembly GCA_032716605.1). Classification (NCBI taxonomy): domain Eukaryota; kingdom Metazoa; phylum Arthropoda; class Malacostraca; order Decapoda; family Lithodidae; genus Paralithodes; species Paralithodes platypus. The sequence continues at coordinate 35,594,220 of CM064489.1, read as the reverse complement.
GCCTATTTGGTGCTGCCAATCAATGTTCGGAAAAATAAAATCCCCCATAATGCACACATTGCTAAACTTTGATGCTATTTTAATTTCCTCCCTTATATATAATATATATTATATTTGTTACTATCTCAACCTATGGTATACTGAAAAGGTTAAACATTATATGCAACACCCTCTCGATCATTATAGTCTTAAAGGGCCTAGCTCACAAGGTCAGCTATCCTCATTATCATAAATGTTAGTGTACAGTATACCTTAGTATACCTCTTATGTGCAATAATAGTCGTCCCAGTTTCCTATAAATGTAAATATAAATTAATTAGTGTTTTGGACGGTGGTGGCGAGAGGCATTTCCGAGCCCTTCGTGACGTATATAAGGGCATTGGGGTACCCATAGAATAACGCAACCGGTCAAAGAGTTTCAGGAGTCAGGTCACTGGCCACCATTTTGATTCAGCGCAGCATCTCTGTTAAGTACTCCATGCTGTGAAAGCAGTTACAAAGATGGACAGATATATAAAAGAAGGGTATGAGGAATTTTACGAACAGCATAAGTTTAATAATGGAATGTAGAAATAATGGCAAGCTATCGAATAATGCACTGTGAAAGTGAAAATAAAGATAGAATATTTTGACATGTACAGTAGGCCGTACGCTGTTGTAGTACAAAAGTACCCGTGTACCGTAACCGTTAGAATAAACACTAGTGTTACCATATGGATAGAGCTGCCAATATGTATTTATTTATGATTAACGATACCAAAATATGAATAATTGTATTGATAGATACTTTAGGATAGACATTATTTTCAGTCATGTGATATATACTGTATATCAAATACTGCTTCCACATTACTTCATCATGTACGAAATAAATCATGGTAAGTTAAACATAGGAAATATTAAAGGAGATTCAATTCCCCTGGTTAATTGTTTCTCTCTCACAAACAAAAGGGAGAGAGAGAGAGAGAGGCGAAAGGGTTTGCCATCAAGCTCCTAAAGCTTGAAATATCTTAAGAACATAAGAACATAAGAAAATGGGAGTCTGCAGAAAGCCGATTGGCCTAAGCAAGGCAGATCCCTGTTACACGGCTTTTTTTACACGGCTTACACGGCTTTGTACGGCTTTTACGGCTTGTACGGCTTTTTTTACACGGCTTACACGGCTTTGTTTACTATTTCAGATCAAAATTTAAGGCAAACCAAGACAACTGTGCAGCATCAATCATGCTTTAATATGCTTTAGACAGTGATAACATGGAATGGGATTTTATATAAGCTACCGGTATGCCCTTTAACTCTTCCAGTCAATACCTTCACTTTATTCTGGCTAACCTTAGACCATTTTAGTCAGCTATTAAATGCACTATTTGATATGAAAAGGGTTGTTGTTGTTGTTGTTGTTCCCCAAGCTGCCTGGCCGAACAGTCCCAAGGCCCGAGCAAGGCCAAGGCCATAACCGAGCGCCCCCACAGAACCCTCCCTGCCGACCACAATAAAGCCTGGGTGACCGAAGCCACTCCATGGCGGGGAGCTGAGGAGGGTGCGGAAATGCCCGGAAAACCAAAGTCCCAACCAGGGCCCTGTGCCCCTCAGCAATTATGGAGAGAAAGTTGAGGGGCAAAGGAAAAATGTGACGCTATGGCTTCCAATCTTGGTAGATTGGGAGGTCATTCCACGGAAGAGACGTCACTTGAGATCTAGAAAATATATAAGTAAAAGGAACAGTCAGAGTAAGCTATGGGTATGGCAGAGATCGCTCAGTTCTCACTCTGAAAGACCAGCCCATCACCACTATGAAAAGAGTAAAGCCTACCTCCATTAACCCTCCGACTCCCACAAATATTTCCAAAATTGAATACAACTGACTAATGAGAGCCAGGATACAAGAGAGAAAAGCGTTATCGTATAACGAAGACAGTATACAAATAATACAATGACATATTTTACAAGAAGGTAAGGTAATAATACACGGACAATGTCATAACACGTTTTACTACGTTTGCTTTCAAATTGAATTGATGAAATTGGAGTAATATAGTAATTGGATTATTAATTCAGTTCCAGCAAAATTGCAGGGTGTGAATTCTACTTGCAAATACATTTTATGAGTAATATGTGTAAATAGACAAATACATGGATAGATATATAGACACATCGATAATATAAACTTATTAATCGTATTACTAAATAATAATACAAATAATAATAATAATAATAATAATCAGGCATACTGTATATCGAATCAGCAGACCTCATATACATACGTACACAAATCCTTATCTGCAGTAGTCAACAGGTTGACTTTGATTGCCAGAAGAGAACCAACATACCCCTAGAGGGGGTAGGATGTGGGCAGGGAACCAGGTAGAACCTAGAGGCCGGCGCACTCAAACCTAAGCTCCACAGCCAGGCAAGTTTTTGACAGAAACTCACACGCAGGTGACTGGATTCGAACCTGCGTTACTGAGCCAAGCGACTAAAGCACAGTGACTCAGTGCGCTCGGCCACTACGGTCATGTGTGTGTGTGTGTGTGTGTGTGTGTGTGTGTGTGTGTGCGAGAGAGAGAGTGAGTGAGATTGAGTACGTGTTTGAGAGACTGAAAGTGAGTGCATGTGTGTGAAAACATGCGTGTGTGTGAGAGAGAGAGAGAGCCAGCCTACCACCACCACCACCTTATCTAAAGTATGCCAGTAACATAAACCTGTGAGCCAAAGCTAACTAACAAGGGTGCGAGAAAAACAGAAAGAGTGTGAGAGCAAACAAACAGAGAAAGAGAGAGAGAGAGATTTCAACTGTATGTAAAGTATCCGAAGCAAGGATAAGCTACAATGTAAGTCGTTGTAAATATTGTGGAAACGAATATGTGATAATACTAGACCGTTAGTTGAGTGTTGAGCCTATAATTGGGCTTTGTAATTGGGGTTGTGTGGGACAGGGATCTGCCTTGCTTTTTTTTTTTTTTTTTTTTTTCTATGTGATTGAGGGAGGCAAAAGGCATAACTGCCTATAGCGAGTGCCTCCCCCATAGTTGAAAGAGTGACAGGGCCAAAATCAAGGGACGTTCGAGCCAAAATGCCTGGACACACGGAGTTTGAAGCAATTTAAGTCATAGGAAGAGGGAAAGACTAATTCTGGGAGAGAGTTCCAGAGCTCAGATGTTGAGTAGAAGAAAGTTTGAGAGTAACGTTTCACTCTTGGGTTGGAGAGTTGCACAGAGTAGGGGTGGGATTGAGTTGCAAGACGGGTACCACGTGCCCTACGTAAAGGAGGTGGTATGCACTGGGATAGCTCTGAGGAACACTGATTATTATAGTAGCGATAGAATAGCGAGAGAGATGCAACATTGCGGCGGAGAGAGAGAGATTGCAGAGAGTTGGTGAGTGGACGGGAGTTAATGATACGAAAGGCCTTCCTTTCAACTTTGTCTAGGAGAGCGGTGTGAGAGGAACCTCCCCATACATGTGAACAATACTCAATACAAGGCCGCACTATGCCCCTGTACAGAGCAAGAAGCTGTGCAGGGAAAAGAACCCCCTAAGGCGGTTGAGCACACCCAGCTTCTGGGAGGCTGCCTTAGCAAGACTGGTAATATGGTCCTTCCAAATGAGAGCAGAAGAAAAAGAGACACCAAGAATATTGAGAGAAGATGAAGGGTTGATTTTTGTATTGTTGAAGAATAAGGGATAGTCCGCTGGGAGATCCTGACGGGTAGATAGATGGAGAAATTGGGTTTTGGAAGCATTAAAGTTAACAAGGTTTTCTCTGCCCCAATTGGAAATAGTATTTAGATCAGAATTTAAGAGTTCTATGGCTTCATTACGTTTGTCGTTGAGGGATTGCTGGCTGGGGCGTTCTGAAAAAACTAATGGAGTAGTGTAAGGTTGAGTCGTCTGCGTATGAATGGATGGGAATTAAGGTACAGTTAAGGAGATCATTTATACAAATTAGAAAGAGAATAGGAGATAGGACAGAGCCCTGAGGAACACCGGAGTTTATAGGGTGAGGAAGTGAACAATGGCCGTCCACAACCGCAGCTATGGAACGGCCGGAAAGGAAATTAGAGACAAAGGCACAGATGGAGGGATAGAAACCGAAGGAGGGTAGTTTAGAAATTAAAGATTTATGCCAGACTCTATCGAAGGCTTTCGATATGTCTAGTGCAATAGAAAAAGTCTCACCGAAGTCCCGAAAGGAGGATGACCAAGAGTTAGTAAGATATGAAAGAAGATCACCAGTAGAGCGACCCTTAAGGAAGCCATACTGGCGATCTGAGAGCAGATTATGAGAAGAGAAATGCTTAAGAAATTTGGAAGCAAGAATAGTTTCAAAAACTTTAGAAAGACAAGAGATAAGAGCAATTGGACGATAGTTGGAGGGTTGAGAGCGGTCACCCTTCTTTGGGACAGGTTGAATGTGAGCAAACTTCCAGCATGAAGGGAAGACGTTAGAGGATAGACAGAGACGAAAGAGTTTGCCTAGGCAGGGAGTCAGCACGGAAGCACAGTTTTTGAGAACAACAGGAGGAACACCGTCCGGACCGTACGCCTTATTAGTGTTAAGCCCAGAGAGGGTAGAAAGTACGTCTTTAGAAGAGATTAGGATATTAGGCATAAGTAAGAGAGAGGAGGGCGGAGAGGGAGGAATAGCACCGGAATCATCCAAAGTGGAGTTTCTAGCAAAAGTTTGAGCGAAGAGTTTAGCTTTGTCAGAGGAAGAAGTGATGGTTGTGCCATCAGAGTGGGAAAGGGGAGGGAAAGACGAGGAAGAGAAATTGTTGGAGAGGTTTTTGGCTAGATGCCAGAAAGCTTGGGAAGAGCTAGAGTTGGATAGTTCAGTGCATTTATTATTGATGAAAGAGTGTTTGGCAAGTCGAAGAACAGATTTGGCTTGATTCCGGGCAGAAACATATGAAGAATGAGAGTCTTGAGTTTTAAGGCGTCGGTACCGTTTGAATGCTTCCTCCTTATTGCGGACAGCAGTAGAACAGGCGTGAGTAAACCAAGATTTTTTAGCATTAGTCTGAGAGAAAGAGAATGGAATGTATGCTTCCATGCCCGATAGGATTACCTCGGTAATGCGTTCAGCACTCTCCGAGGGTCCTCGGCCATGGAAGCAGAAATCATTCCATGGGAAATCAAAGAAGTACTGCCGAAGAGCCTCCCAGTCGGCAGCGCCAAAGTGCCACAAGCGCCGCCGGCTAGGAGGATCGGGTGGCTGTACTGGAGAGATAGGACAGGTGACAGAGATAAGTTTATGGTCGGAGGAGCCCAAAGGAGAGAAAAGATCGACAGTATAAGAAGAAGGGTTAGAAGTTAGAAACAGGTCAAGAATGTTGGGCCGATCTCCGATGCGATCCGGGATACGGGTGGGTTGCTGAACTAACTGCTCTAGGTCATTTAGGATAGAAAAGACGTAGGCTTGTTCACCAGGTGGATCAGTAGTGTGAGAGGAGAGCCATTGGCGGTGGTGAACGTTGAAATCACCTAAGATGGAGATTTCTGAGAAAGGAGAAATGGATAGAATGTGTTCCACTGTAGAGTTTAGATAGTCAAAGAATTTAGGAAAGTTGGTAGAGTTAGGGGAAAGATAGACAGCACAGAAATATTTAGTAAGAGAATGACAGGAAAGTTTCAGCCATAAAGTTGAGAATTCAGAGGAGTCGAAATCGGGAACACGAGAGCAAGTGAGTTTGTTGTGCACATATGCACAACATCCGCCTTTGGCTTTGAAACTAGGATAGAGAAAGTAGGAGGATACAGAGAAGGGGTTGCTGGATGTTGCTACAGACACCTGGGTTTCGGTGAGGAAGAGAAGATCAGGTTTGTAGGAGGAGAGATGGTGCTCAACAGAGTGAAAGTTAGAGGAAAGTCCGCGAATGTTGCAGAAATTAATAGAAAGAGTAACAGGCCGAGGTCCAGGTAATTTTGTGGGGTCGTCAGGGGATGGTCGGTCGGGTGAGGGGGCATTTATGGTCCCCCCCCCCCTGGGGACTCCGAGGCTGGGCTAAAATTCATCATTTTGTGTTTTTTTAATTTTGGTGTGGAGGAATGAAGTGTGGTGTGCATGTTTAGTGTAGTGAAGTGGATAGGAGGAGGAGGTGTTTGTGAGAGCTAGCTGGATTGCTCTCAGTGTAAATGAGGCACAAAGAAAATCAGTAAGAGAGGCCAAGCAAATGAAACAGGAGTTCCAGCGACTCTTTATCACATGCCTATAACCTCACCTGGGTCTAGCCCTGATCGATTGGTGCCTACAATCTCCCCACCAGTTGCTTAGGCCAATCGGCTTTCTGCAGACTCCCATTTTCTTATGTTCTTATGTTAGTATGATGAGATAGTTTTCATTACTATTTACCCTTAGTATTTATTTTCTTAATTGTTATTATATATTGTTTTACTTAAGGTACAGTCGTGGTTATAAATAACCTTAAGCTTAATTCCAATTGTATCTTCGAACCTTTAACCCCTTCTGTACCGGCCATGTCTTTCTGAATTTATTCTGGCTATATTTAAGCGATTCTGTGCAGTTCAAGAAGGATCCGTGGAAGTAAAAAGAATTAATTGAGATGGTTCGAAGCTTCTTAATTGTTGGATGCTCTTTTAAAATGAATACACTCGTCTAATTGTAGCCAGCATAAATTAAAAGGACGGCGCTGATATTGAAGGAGTTAATAACAAATTCTGAAGCATCTGGAATATACTCTGCATTGTCTCGTTTGGGTTTGATCCGGAATTAATTGATCCCTTGCGAGTTTCGAAGCCTATAAGGAAGTTCTGGGTTCAGGCATATATACAAATCCGAAATGAAGCTAAAACGTGAGTCTAGTACACTCAGGGATATAAGCTTTGGTCCTTTCTGATTTCTTGAACTGCTAAATTAATAAACAAAATGCATATACTATAATTAATGAGAAGATTCTGTTTTATTCGGGATAGCTTTGAATACTAATAGCCATGACTTATGTCGCTGAGTGTGCAAATAATTAATGTATCATATAAAATACATCATAATTCCTATCCATTACAAGTCCACATAATTGTGTATTTCTGTTAAGCATCACTACCTGAAACTCGCAAGAGGTCAATCAGCCTTATTCCAACAAACCATCAAACACTAAACAAGAAGAGCAGGCTGATTTCGCCAGTCTTAATAGTTCGCATTTAAAACTCCACACGCATGTACAGTCACGAGCATAAATACTGAACACTAAACCAAATAACGTTCACCCCTTCGTTTCGAAAAGATTGCTAAACTTTTTGTTTTAAACCCACAACAATTTCGTTAGTTCATTCTAGTTGCCGTCAAACGATTTTATTCATCTTAGCATAAACCTCTAATGATGAAGGAGTTGACTTCATCTGGTTGGTGTTGCAGTATTTATGCTCGTGATTGTACACTTGGCCCAAAAAAGTATTTGCGGTAACGTTCAACAAGACTACATCGGCCTTATTTATCATGTTTTTTGTAGTTTTCTTCAAGGAATATAGTGTTTCATAGTTGTTTTGCATGGTTTGAGTGGAGGATTTGCATAAACTTACCCATTATCTATCAATCTGAAGATACAGCGTCAAAATGCGCCATTTATTGGGTGAATCGCGCTTTTACAGTAGGTAAGGGAAAATGTGGGGTAAATTGGATACACGATGGGTTGAGGGGGAGCGTTGCCCCCCCCCTCACCCCCCCTTGATTTATTGTCATCCTCATATATGTAGATCTGTATTGTCATCCTCAATATGTAGATCTGTATTGTCATCTGTATTGTCATCCTCATATATGTAGATCTGTATTGTCATCCTCAATATGTAGATCTGTATTGTCATCCTCATATATGTAGATCTGTATTGTCATCCTCAATATGTAGATCTGTATTGTCATCCTCATATATGTAGATCTGTATTGTCATCCTCAATATGTAGATCTGTATTGTCATCCTCATATATGTAGATCTGTATTGTCATCCTCAATATGTAGATCTGTATTGTCATCCTCATATATGTAGATCTGTATTGTCATCCTCAATATGTAGATCTGTATTGTCATCCTCATATATGTAGATCTGTATTGTCATCCTCAATATGTAGATCTGTATTGTAATCCTCATATGTAGATCTGTATTGTCATCCTCATATATGTAGATCTGTATTGTCATCCTCAATATGTAGATCTGTATTGTCATCCTCATATATGTAGATCTGTATTGTCATCCTCATATATGTAGATCTATATTGTCATCCTCATATATGTAGATCTGTATTGTCATCCTCATATATGTAGATCTATATTGTCATCCTCATATATGTAGATCTGTAAGGGGGCAAAAACAGGTTGCCGTTATTTCGTTTTTGTGAGTAACGCTCACGCCATTTATTGGGTGAATCGCACTCACCGCATCTTTCAAAACAAGAAGAAGGAGGTCAAGTCGAAGGATCCATTGTGCGCAATGCTTTGCTTACGGTCGGGACTTATTATGTTCATGTTATTTTTCGGTGTAATCGGCTTTTTTCAAGTGTCGATAACGAAATTCCTCCATGCGGACTATAATGAGAAAAATATGGCGAGTCTATTGGTCCCTATTTTCCCTAATAAATTGTTTCTAATAAGGCGGATGTAGTGTCCTTGAAGATTATCGCATCTGCACCCCTATGCTAATTATATAGTGTGTACAGCTCGGTAGTATAGGTAGTAGGTCGTAGGTAGTAGGGCTTAGGTAGTATAGGTAGGTAATAGTATGGATGGATATAGCTGCAGGTAAAGATGCCAACCCTACTATACCGAGCTGTATACACAAGATGATCAAGGTAGGGGTGCAGATACTTTTTTGACCAAGTGTACATTTCCAAGAATTATTTCATTATAGAGTATGAATCTTATTGCAATTAATACAATGATATAACAAATACTCATACAAAGAGATTACATGAGACGACTTTGCTCATGCGATTGAAATTTTGTCGATACAGTGCACTTCACTGTATCTCAATCTTGTCGATACAGTGCACTTCACTGTATCTCAATCTTGTCGATACAGTGCACTTCACTGTATCTCAATCTTGTCGATACAGTGCACTTCACTGTATCTCAATCTTGTCGATACAGTGCACTTCACTGTATCTCAATCTTGTCGATACAGTGCACTTCACTGTATCTCAATCTTGTCGATACAGTGCACTTCACTGTATCTCAATCTTGTCGATACAGTGCACTTCACTGTATCTCAATTTGTCGATACAGTGCACTTCACTGTATCTCAATTTGTCGATACAGTGCACTTCACTGTATCTCAATTTGTCGATACAGTGCACTTCACTGTATCTCAAT